>NW_019168159.1:15318720-15355575 GCF_002303985.1 Durio zibethinus
AGACCTCACGAAAGCAATAGGTACTTTACTCCCTCCTAGAGGGACAGAGCTCGGGTATAGAGCTCATGTTATGCACATGCACATGAAGACATAATCAATAAAGTAAATAAACATGAATGAATAATAATACATATATACAAAAGGGTTCAATTTTATTAGGCTTTTGGATAACACAAATCATTTGCTGGCTTGACTCTCAAAGTCCCCAGTGGAGTCGCCAAGCTGTCATAACGTCTAGATCCGGGGATCAATCGCTAGACATTGACTTTAGGGAGTCGCCACCAATCTTTTTTTATCTAGGTGCGATTGGCCACCTAAGGAATCTGTCCTTTCAGGGAACACCTAAGTTTAAGGGTCCCTAAAAGAATAGGTTTAGGTCTACAAACCAGAACAAGGTTCGGGAGTTTGGTTACGTGTGAGGAAGGTTATAGCACCCTCACAATGCCCATCAAAAGATGGTACCAGCTTAAATTTGTATTATCCAAAAAGCCTTAAAATTTTACCAAGTAATTAATTATTGAAAATTATTCTCAATTGACTCTAATACTTTTAGCAGAAAATTGAGAAAATTCCCTCACCTCAAGAGTATGCAAGAAAAACTATTGTTTTACTTGCAGAGGCTCCGTCGTCGGATTAATTAAAAGAAAAAATCAAAATCAAAATCAAAATAAAAGGGAAGGAGAGAATGATTGTTCTTGTGTGGGGAAAATTGATACTTTCAACTTTTCCCCAAAAATATTTTTTGGAAATTTATTTTTAAGGAAAATTGATACTTTCAACTTTTCCCCAAAAATATTTTTTGGAAATTCATTTTTAAGGAAAATTGATACTTTCAACTTTTCCTCAAAAATATTTTTTTTGAAACTTTGATTTCCAAGGAAAATTGATACTTTCAACTTTTCCTCACAAATCCTTTTTTTTTGAAACTTTGATTTCCAAGGAAAATTGATACTTTCAACTTTTCCTTACAAATCCTTTTTTTTTGAAAATTTATTTCTAAGGAAAATTGATACTTTCAACTTTTCCCCAAAAATATTTTTTGGAACCTTGATTTTCAAGGAAAATTGATACTTTCAACCTTTCCTCACAAATCCTTTTTTTTTAAACTTTGATTTCCAAGGAAAATTGATACTTTCAACTTTTCCTCACAAATCCTTTTTTTTGAAACTTTGATTTCCAAGGAAAATTGATACTTTCAACCTTTCCTTACAAATCCTTTTTTTTTTGAAAATTTATTTCTAAGGAAAATTGATACTTTCAACTTTTCCCCAAAAATATTTTTTGGAACCTTGATTTTCAAGGAAAATTGATACTTTCAACTTTTCCTCACAAATCCTTTTTTTTGAAACTTTGATTTCCAAGGAAAATTGATACTTTCAACTTTTCCTTACAAATCCTTTTTTTTTTAAATTTATTTTTATTTAAAAAAAATAAAATAATAAAAAATAAAAAAATAAAAGTTAAAGAAAAGTAAAAATAAGATAAAGATAAAAAAATATTAAATAAATCTAATCTAATAAATAAAAAATAAATAAATAAATTAAAAAAAAAACTGGAGCGCCTCGGCTATCGGCTTGGCTCGGCTCAGCTCAAGGAAGAGAAACGGCTCGGAAGGGGCGGCTTGGAAGCTCGGCTCGGCTCGGAAGGGGGCAGGCACGCGCGGGTCAGGAAGCGGGTCGACGCTTGGGTCGGGTCGGATCTCGACAAAACGCGTAGATCCTCTGGGTTACTTAAGGCCAAAACGACGTCGTTTTGAGCGGGTATAAAAGGCGTTTCCCTCTATTTTTCGACAGAACCCTTCTCTTCTCTCTCTCTCTTCTTCCTTTTTCCTCTCCTTTCTCTCTAAAAACTGAAGAACACCGATGGAATTTTCGTCGGATTCTGGAAAAAGTCACCGGAATCTGGAAATTTCACCGGAAGTTGGCCGGAAGATCATCGGTTTCTGGGATTCTTCGTCGGAAATTGGGTTGGTCGCCGGAAACTTCAAGGTTGGCCGAAATTTTCGTCAAAAAATTCAGACTTCGTCGAAAAATGCAACCAGAATCTAGAATTTTCCAGAAATTCCCAGAAAAAAAAATCACCAAAAATTCAAAAAAATTTCTGCTAGCTCCCAGAACACTCCTAAACTTTTCTTAGCTTCCTATATGCCTCCTATTCTCTCAAATCAGTAGCTTTGCTCACTGTTTTCTGTGTTCCTCATCTGTTCCAGGAGGTGCCTTTTATAGGGGTTGATCAGGAGTTCCTGATCAATCCCAATTCCTCCTTGGATGGGGATTCAATCTTTGAATCCAATTGGACTCTTCTGATTGAATTCCCCTCCACAGCGGGATTCTTCAACTTTTAATCTTAGCCCTCCAAAATAAAAATCAAAATAAAAAAATACTAGATAATTAGAAAAGATAAGATAAAAAAAAATAATAATCAGATAATAAAAAAAATCAGATAAAATTAACAGATAATTTAAAAAAGAAGATAAAGCCAAAAATATATTACAAAAAATAAATAAATAAATAAATAAATAAATAATAATATAATAATAATAAATATATAACTATATACATATAAATCTATTCTAAATAAAAATAACTAAATACAGATAGACAAAAGAAAAAAGAAAAAAAATACAGGAAAAAAAAATTCAATTGGGCCTTACCGATTTGGGCCAGGCCCATTTAATTTGGGCCTGGACCCAATTGGGTGTCTACACTGCTGCTGCAACCCTCGGTCCGGTCTGATCTTAGACTGAGAATGAACTCTGTATGCCTAAGCCAACCGACGAAACGAGCGGGCGGACGGGCGAGCACTACGTCGGCCAGAGAGGCGGGATGCGCAAGCCGTGGATCGATAAGGTGGTAGGTGGGTTTAGGAACATCTTCATATTTATGCCATGCCAATGCCATTTTTCTGGCTTGTAAATTCATATAATGGTCCCTTAAGTCTTCATGTGAAGTTTCATGGCAAGACGACTCATTTTCTATTTTTCACGATTTTTGAAACTTTTTTTGGTTCGGGATTTTGTAAAATTTTTTCAGAAGGAGTTTTGGCCCAAAACTTAGTAGATGTGATCCTTGTATTTTTGTTGGCATGCACAAAAAAAGTCAGCTAAAAAATCGAAGTGTACAAGACTTTGTGACCATTTGAAAAAAGTGTCCCCATTTCAGACACTTTAATGGCTACTGGCAGCAAACCTATAAAATCTCAAATGCTCTTTAAGGGGGTGTGAGTTCTTGAGGTTTGATGAGGGGTAGGGGGCCAATATAAGGGCCAAGTACCAGCACCCATCGCACAACATGTGCGCACACCCCCCGGCCCCCCCGATCGTCGGAACCTCAATACCACCAGTCAGGTTCTCCGACGAAGAAAAATGCGACACCAGCACATGCCCGAGCCCAGCATGTACTGTCGTAACCCTCGGTCCGGTCTGATCTTAGACTGGGAATGAACTCCGTATGCTTGGACTGGGAATGAACTCTGTATGCCTAAGTCAACCCACGAAATGAGTGTGCGGGCGTTTAGCCGGTCAGAGGGGCGGGATGCATAAGTCGGGGATCGATCGGGTCCCCCTTTATGTGCTGTCGTTCCTGCTGCCACAACCCTCGGTCTGGTCTGATCTTAGACTAGGAATGAACTCCGTATGCCTAAGCCAACCGACAAAATGAGCTGGCGGGCAGGCGGGCACTACGTCAGCCAGAGATGCGGGATGCGCAAGCTGTGGATCGATAGGGTGGTAGGTGGGTTTAGGAAAATCTTCATATTTTTGCCATGCCAATGCCATTTTTCTGGCTTGTAAATTCATACAATGGTCCCTTAAGCCTTCATGTGAAGTTTCATGGCAAGACGACTCGTTTTCTATTTTTTACGATTTTCAAACCTTTTTAGGGTTCCGGATTTTTTAAAATTTTTTCAAAAAGAGTTTTGGCCCCAAACTTGGTAGACATGATCCTTGTAATTTTGTTGGCATGTACAAAAACATTCAGCTAAAAACTCGAAGTGTACAAGTTTTTGTGACCATTTGAAAAAAGTGTCCCCATTTCAGACACTTTAATTGCTACTGGCAGCAAACCTGTAAAATCTCAAATGCTCTTTAAGGGGGTGTGAGTTCTCGAGGTTTGATGAGGGATAGGGGGCCAATATAAGGGCCAAGTACCAGCACCCATCGCACATCATGTGCGCACACCCCCCGACCCCCCCGATCGTCGGAACCCCAATGTCGCCAGTCAGGTTCTCCTGTGATTGTGTCCCGACGAAGAAAAATACGGCACCAGCACATGCCCGAGCCCAGCATGTGCTGCCACAACCCTCGGTTCGGTCCGATCTTAGACTGGGAATGAACTCCGTATGCTTAGACTGGAAGGAACTCCACATGCTTAAGTCAACCCACGAAATGAGTGTACGGGCGCTCAGCCTACCAAAGGGCTGGGATGCGCAAGCCGGGATCAGCCCGATCCTCCTCCGCGTGCTGCAGATCCTTCTACCGCAACTTTCGGTCTGGTCCAATCTTAGACTGGGAATGAACTCCGTATGCCTAAGCCAACCGAAGAAATAAGCGGTCGGGCGGGCGGGCGGGCACTGCACCGGCTAAAGAGGCGGGATGCGCAAGCCGTGGATCGATAGGGCGGTAGGTGGGTTTAGGCACAACCACATATTTCTGCCATGCCAATGCCATTTTTTTGGCTTGTAAATTCATACAATGGTCCCTTAAGCCTCCATGTGAAGTTTCATGGCAAGATGACTCGTTTTCTATTTTTCATGATTTTTGCAACTTTTTACAGTTCGAGATTTTTTAAAATTTTTTCAGAAAGAGTTTGGCCCCAAACTTGGTAGACGTGATCCTTGTATTTTTGTTGGCATGCAAAAAAAAATTCAAATAAAAACTCAAAGTGTGCAAGATTTTGTGATCATTTGAAAAAAGTGTCCCCATTTCAGACACTTTAATGGCTACTGGCAGCAAACCTGTAAAATCTCAAATGCTTTTTAAGGGGGTGTGAGTTCTCGAGTTTTGATGAAGGATAGGGGGCCAATATAAGGGCCAAGTACCAGCACCCATCACACATCATGTGCGCACACCCCCTCGGCCCCCCCGATCGTCGGAACCCCAATGCCGTCGATCAGGTTCTCTGACGATGGTGTCTCGGTGAAGAAAAATGCGGTACCAGCACATGCCCGAGCCCAGCATGTGCTACCGCAACCCATGATCTGGTCAAATTTTAGACTAGGAATGAACTCCGTATGCCTAAGCCAATCGACGAAACGAGCAGGTGGATGGGCACTACGCTGGCTAGAGAGGCGGGATGCGCAAGCCGTGGATCGATAGGGTGGTAGGTGGGTTTAGGCACATCTTCATATTTCTGCCATGCCAATGCCATTTTTCTGGCTTGTAAATTCATACAATGGTCCCTTAAGCCTTCACGTGAAGTTTCATGGCAAGATGACTCATTTTTTATTTTTCACGATTTTTGAAACTTTTTATGGTTCGAGATTTTTTAAAATTTTTTCAGAAGGAGTTTTGGCCCAAAACTTGGTAGACGTGATCCTTGTATTTTTATTGGCATGGCCAAAAAACTTCAGCTAAAAACTCGAAGTGTACAAGATTTTGTGACCATTTGAAAAAAGTGACTCCATTTCAGACACTTTAATGGCTTCTGGCAGCAAACCTGTAAAATCTCAAATTCTTTTTAAGGGGGTGTGAGTTCCCAAGGTTTGATGAGGGATAGGGGGCCAATATAAGGGCCAAGTACCAGCACCCATCACACATGATGTGTGCACAGCCCCTCGGCCCCCCCGATCGCCGAAACCCTAATGCCGTCGGTCAGGTTCTCCGGCCATGGTGTCCCGATGAAGAAAAATACGACACCAGCACATGCCCGAGCCCAGCATGTGCTATCGTAACCCTCGGTCTGGTCTGGTCTTAGACTGGGAATGAACTCCCTATGCCTAAGTCAACCCACGAAACAAGCGTGCGGCCGCTCAACCGGCCAGTGGGGCGAGATGCGTAAGTCGGGGATCGACCGGGTCCCCCTCGGCGTGCTGTCGATCCTGCTACCGCAACCCTCAGTCTGGTCTAATCTTAAACTGGGAATGAACTCTGTATGCCTAAGCCAACCGACGAAATGAGTGGGCGGGCAGGCACTACGTCGGCCAGAGAGGCGGGATGCGCAAGCCGTGGATCGATAGGGTGGTAGGTGGGTTTAGGCACATCTTCATATTTCTGCCATGCCAATGCCATTTTTCTGGCTTGTAAATTCATACAATGGTCCCTTAAGGCTTCATGTAAAGTTTCATGGCAAGACGACTCGTTTTCTATTTTTCATGATTTTTGAAACTTTTTACGGTTCGGGATTTTTTAAAATTTTTTCAGAAGGAATTTTGGCCCCAAACTTGGTGGACGTGATCCTTGTATTTTTGTTGGTATGCAAAAAATATTCAGCTAAAAACTCGAAGTGTACAAGATTTTGTGACCATTTGAAAAAAGTGTCTGCATTTTAGACACTTTAATGGCTACTGGCAGCAAACCTGTAAATCTCAAATGCTCTTTATGGGGGTGTGAGTTCTCGAGGTTTGATGAGTGATAGGGGGCCAATATAAGGGCCAAGTACCAGCACCCATCACACATCATGTGCGCACACCCCCCCGCCCCCCGATGGCCGGAACCCTAATACCGTCGGTCAGGTTCTTCGACGATGGTGTCCCGGCGAAGAGAAATGCGGCACCAGCACATGCCCGAGCCCAGCATGTGCTGCCACAACCCTTGGTCTGATCTGATCTTAGACTGGGAATGAAATTTGTATGCCTAGACTGGGAATGAACTCCGTATGCCTAAGTCAACCCTTGAAACGAGCGTTTGGGCGCTCAGCCGGCTAGAGGCCGGATGCACAGTCAGGATCGGTCGGGTACTCTGTGTGCTACCGATCTTTACCGCAAACCCCGTCCGAGCGGATCTAGACGGGAATGATCCGAATGCACTAAGCCAACCGACAAAATGGCGGATGGGCGGAACGGGCACTACACCCAGAGCGGCGGATGCGTCAAGCCGTGATCAGAAGCTGTGTTAGGCGCATCTTCGATATTTCTGCCATTGCTAAGCATTAGCTTGTAAATTCATAAATGGGGAAGCCTTACGTAAGTTTCATGGCAAGAGGATCGTTTGTCATTTTTCAGTTTTTGAAACTTTTTACGGTTTGGGATTTTTTAAAAGTTTTCCAGAAGGAGCTTTGGCCCCAAACATGGTATACGTGATCCTTTTATTTTGGTTGGCATGCAAAAAAAATTCAGCTAAAAACTCGAAGTGTACAACATTTTGTGACCATTTGAAAAAAGTGTCCCCATTACAGACACTTTAATGTCTACCGACAGCAAACCTATAAAATCTCAAATGCTCTTTGAGGGTGTGTGAGTTTTTGAGGTTTGATGATGATGCCAATATAAGGGCAATACCAGCATCCCACATCATTACGCACACCCCCGGGGCCCCTCCCGATCGTCGGAACCCGAATGCCGACAGTCAGTTCTCCGCCATGTTGACCGAAGAAAAATACGCCCAGCACACTCTCGAGGCGCATGACTTATGCATTACAGTCCGATCTTAGATCTTGGGATGAAATCCGTTATGCCTAAGTCCAACCTACGAAGAGCGATCGAGCGGCTTGCGGCACTACGCCGGCCAGAGAGTAGGATGCGCAACCGTGATCAATGGGTTGTAGGTGGGTTAGGCACATCTTCATGATTTCTGTCATGCCAATGCCATTTTTCTGGCTTGTAAATTCATACAACGGTCCCTTAAGCCTTCATGTGAAGTTTCATGGCAAGATGACTCGTTTTCTATTTTTCATAATTTTTGAAACTTTTTACGGTTCGGGATTTTTTAAAATTTTTTTAGAAGGATTTTTTGCCCAAAACTTGGTAGACGTGATCCTTTTATTTTTGTTGGCATGCACAAAACATTTCAGCTAAAAACTCGAAGTGTACAAGATTTTGTGACCATTTGAAAAAAGTGTCTGCATTTCAAACACTTTAATGGCTACTGGCAGCAAACCTATAAAATCTCAAATGCGCTTTAAGGGGGTGTGAGTTCTCGAGGTTTGATGAGGGATAGGGGGCCAATATAAGGGCCAAGTACCAGCACCCATCGAACATCATGTGTGCACCCCCCCGGCCCCCCCGATCGCCAGAACCCCAATGCCGACGGTTAGGTTCTCCGGCGATGGTGTCCCGACGAAGAAAAATGCGGCACCAGCACATGCCCAAGCCCAGTATGTGCTGCCGCAACCCTCGGTCCTGTTCGATCTTAGACTGGGAATGAACTCCATATGCCTAAGTCAACCGACGAAACGAGCATGCGGGCGCTCAGCCGGCCAGAGGGGCGGGATGTACAAGCCGGGGATCGATCGGGTTCCCCTCTGCATACTGCTGATCCTGCTACCGTAACCTTCGATTCGATCTAATCTTAGACTGGGAATGAACTCTGTATGCCTAAGCCAACCGACGAAATGAGCGGGCGGGCGGGCGGGCACTATGCCGGCCAGAGTGGCGGGATGAGCAAGCCGTGGATCGATAGGGTGGTAGGTGGGTTTAGGCACATCTTCATATTTCTGCCTTGCCAATGCCATTTTTCTGGCTTGTAAATTCATACAATGGTCCCTTAAGCCTTCATGTGAAGTTTCATACAATGGTCCCCCCCGGCCCCCCCGATCGCCGAAACCCCAATGCCACCGGTCAAGTTCTCCGACGATGGTGTCCCGGTGAAGAAAAATACAGCACCAGCACCTGCCCGAGCCCAGCATGTGCTGCCGCAACCCTTGATCCAGTCCGATCTTGGACTGGGAATGAACTCCATATGCTTAGACTTGGAATGAACTCCGTATGCCTAAGTCAACCCACGAAACGAGCGTGCGGGCGCTCAGCCGGCCAAAGAGACGGGATGCGTAAGCCGGGGATCGAACGGGTCCCCCTCTACGTACTATCGATCCTGCTGCCGTAACCCTCGGTTTGGTTCGATCTTAGACTGGGAATGAACTCCATATGCCTAAGCCAACCGACGAAACGAGTGGACGGGCGAGCGGGCACTACGCCGGCCAGAGAGGGGGGATGCACAAGCCGTGGATCGATAGGGTGGTTGGTGGGTTTAGGCACATCTTCATATTTCTACCGTTCCACTGCCATTTTTCTAGCTTGTAAATTCATACAATGGTCCCTTAAGCCTTCATGTGAAGTTTCATGGCAAGATGACTCATTTTCTATTTTTCACGATTTTCAAAACTTTTTACGGTTTGGGATTTTTTAAAATTTTTTCAAAAGGAGTTTTGGCCCCAAACATGGTAAACGTGATCCTTGTATTTTTGTTGGCACGCACAAAACAATTTAGCTAAAAACTTGAAGTGTACAAGATTTTGTGCCCTTTTGAAAAACCTGTCCCCATTTCAGACACTTTAATGGCTACTAGTAGCAAACCTATAAAATCTCAAATGCTCTTTAAGGGGGTGCGAGTTCTCGAGGTTTGATGGGGGATAGGGGGCCAATATAAGGGCCAAGTACCAGCACCCATCGCACATGATGTGCGCACACCCCACCCCACCTCCCTCCGATCGCTGGAACCCCAACACCGCCGGTCAAGTTCTACGGCGATGGTGTCCCGACGAAGAAAAATGCGGCTCCAGCACATGGCCAAGCCCAGCATGTGCTGTCGCAACCCTCAGTCCGGTCCGATCTTAGATTGGGAATGAACTCCGTATGCTTAGACTGGTAGTGAACTCCGTATGCCTAAGTTAACCCACAAAACAAGCGTGCGGGCGCTCAACCGGCCAGAGGGCGGGATGCGCAAGCTGGGGATCGGCCGGGTCCCCCTCTGTGTGCTGTCGATCTTGCTGCCACAACCCTCAGTTCGGTTCGATCTTAGACTGGGAATGAACTCCGTATGCCTAAGCCAACCGACGAAACGAGCGAGCGAGCGGGTGGGCACTATGCCGGCCAGAGAGGCGGGATACGCAAGCCATGGATCGATATGGTGGTAGGTGGGTTTAGGAACATCTTCATATTTCTACCGCGCCAATGCCATTTTTCTGGCTTGTAAATTCATACAATGGTCCCTTAAGCCTTGATGTGAAGTTTCATGGCAAGACGACTCGTTTTCTATTTTTCATGATTTTTGAAAATTTTAAGGTTCGGGATTTTTTAAAATTTTTTTTGAAAAGAGTTTTGGCCCCAAACTTGGCAGACATGATCCTTGTATTTTTTTTGGCATGCACAAAAAAGTTCAGCTAAAAACTCGAAGTGTACATGATTTTGTGACCATTTGAAAAAGGTGTCCTCATTTCCAACACTTTAATGGCTACTGGCAGCAAACCTGTAAAATCTCAAATGCTCTTTAAGGGGGTGTGAGTTCTCGAGGTTTGATGAGGGATAGGGGGCCAATATAAGGGCCAAGTACCAGCACTTATCGTACATTATGTGCGCACACCCTCCCGATCACTTGAACCCCAATGCCGTCGGTCAGGTTCTCCGACGATAGCGTCCCGACGAAGAAAAATGTGGCACCAGCACATTCTCGAGCCCAGCATGTGCTGCCGTAACCCTCGGTCCAGTCTGATCTTAGACTGGGAATGAACTCCGTATGCCTAAGTCAACCCACGAAACGAGTGTGCGGGCGCTCAACCGGCCAGAGGGGCGGGATGCGCAAGCCGAGAGTTGGTCGGGTCCCCCTCTGCATGCTACCTATCCTGCTACCGTAACCTCTATCGGTCCGATCTTAGACTAGGAATGAACTCCGTATGCCTAAGCCAACCGATGAAATGAGCGGGCGGGCGGGCGGGCACTACGTCGACCAGAGAGGCGGGATGCGCAAGCCGGGGATCCGCCGGGTCCCCCTCTGTGTGCTGTCGATCCTGCTACCGTAACCCTCGATCCAATCCAATCTTAGACTGGAAATGAACTCCGTAAGCCTAAGCTAATTGACGAAACGAGCGGGCATGCAGGCGGGCACTACGCCGACTAGGGAGGCGGGATACGCAAGCCATGGATCGATATGGTGGTAGGTGGGTTTAGGTACATCTTCATATTTCTGCCATACCAATGCCATTTCTGGCTTGTAAATTCATACAATGGACCCTTAAGCCTTCATGTGAAGTTTCATGGCAAGACAACTCATTTTCTATTTTTCATGATTTTTGAAACATTTTACGGTTCAGGATTTTTTAAAATTTTTTCAGAAGGAGTTTTGGCCCCAAACTTGGTAGACGTGATCCTTGTATTTTTGTTGGCATGGACAAAAAAATTCAGCTAAAAACTCGAAGTGTACAAGATTTTGTGACCTTTTGAAAAACCTGCCCCCATTTTAAACACTTTAATGGCTACTGGCAGCAAACCTGTAAAATCTGAAATGCTTTTTAAGGGGGTGTGAGTTCTCGAGGTTTAGTGAGGGATAGGGGGCTAATATAAGGGCCAAGTACCAGCACCCATCGCACATCATGTGCGCACACCCCCTCGGCCCCCCCGATCACTGGAACCCCAATACCGCCGATCAGGTTCTCCGACGATGGTGTCCCGATGAAGAAAAATGCGGCACCAACACATGCCCGAGCCCAGCATGTACTGTTGCAACCCTCGGTCTGGTCCGATAATAGATTGGGAATGAACTTTGTATGCTTAGACTGGGAATGAACTCCGTATGCCTAAGTCAACCCACGAAACGAGCGTGCGGGCGCTCAGCCGGCCAGAGGGGTGGGATGCCCAAGCCGGGGATCGGTCGGGTCCCCCTCTGTTTGCTGCTGATCCAGCTACCGCAACCCTCGGTCTGGTCCGATCTTAGACTGGGAATGAACTCTGTATGTCTCAGCCAACCGACGAAACGAGCGGGCGACCGGGCGGGCACTACGTCGGCCAGAGAGGTGGGATGCGCAAGCCGTGCATCGATAGGGTGGTAGGTGGGTTTAGGCACATCTTCATATTTCTGCCATGCCAATGCCATTTTTCTGGCTTGCAAATTAAGACAATGGTCCCTTAAGCCTTCATGTGAAGTTTCATGGCAAGACGACTCGTTTTCTATTTTTCATGATTTCTGAAACTTTTTAAGTTTGGGATTTTTTAAAATTTTTTCAGAAGGAGTTTTGGCCCCAGACTTGGTAGACGTGATCCTTGTATTTTTACTGGCATGCACCAAAAAATTCAACTAAAAACTCGAAGTGTACAAGATTTTGTGACCATTTGAAAAAAGTGTCCCCATTTCAGACACTTTAATGGCTACTGGCAGCAAACCTATAAAATCTCAAATGCTCTTTAAGGGGGTGTGAGTTCTCGAGGTTTGATGAGGGATAGGGGGCCAATATAAGGGCCAAGTACCAGCACCCATCGAACATCATGTGTGCACCCCCCGACCCCCCCGATCGCCAGAACCCCAATACCGACGGTTAGGTTCTCCGGCGATGGTGTCCCGGTGAAGAAAAATACGGCACCAGCACATGCTCGAGCCCAGTATGTGCTACCGTAACCCTCGGTCCGGTTTGATCTTAGACTGGGAACGAACTCCGTATGCTTAGACTGGGAATGAACTCCGTATGCCTAAGTCAACCGACGAAACGAGCGTGCGGGCGCTCAGCAAGCCAGAGGGGCGGGATGTACAAGCTAGGGATCGGCCGGGTTCCCCTCTGCATACTGCTGATCCTGCTATCGTAACCTTCGGTTCGGTCTAATCTTAGACTGGGAATGAACTCCGTATGATTAGACTAAGAATTAACTCTGTATGCCTAAGTCAACCCACGAAACGAGCGTACGGGCGCTCAGTCGGCCAGATGGGCGGGATGCGCAAGCCGGGGATCGGTCAGGTCCCCCTCTGCATGAGGGATAGGGGCCAATATAAGGGCCAAGTACCAGCACCCATCGCACATCATGTGCGCACACCCCCCGGCCCCCCGATCGGCGGAACCCCAATGTCATCGGTCTGGTTCTCCGGCGATGGTGTCCCGACGAAGAAAAATGTGGCACCAGCACATGCCCGAGCCTAGCATGTGTTGCCGTAACCCTCGGTCTGGTCCGATCTTAGGCTGGGAATGAACTCCGTATGATTAGACTGGGAATGAACTCCGTATGCCTAAGTCAACCCACAGAATGAGCGTGCGGGTGTTCAGCCGGTCAGAGGTATGGGATACGCAAACCGGGGATCGATCGGGTCCCCCTCTGTGTGCTGTCGATCCTGCTGCCGCAACCCTCGATCTGGTCCAATCTTAGACTGGGAATGAACTCCGTATGATGAGACTAAGAATTAACTCCGTATGCCTAAGTCAACCCACGAAACGAGCGTGCGGGCGCTCAGTCGGCCAAATGGGCGGGACGCGCAAGTCGGGGATCGATCGGGTCCCCCTCTGCATGCTACCGATCTTGTTGCCTCAACCCCCTGTCCGGTCCGATCTTAGACTGGGAATGAACTCTGTGTGCCTAAGCCAATCGACGAAACGAACGGGCGGGCGGGCACTACGCTGGTCAAAGAGGCGGGATGCGGAAGCCGTCGATTTAGGCACATCTTCATATTTTTGAAAGGACAATGCCACTTTTCTAGCTTGTAAATTCATACAATGGTCCCTTAAGCCTTCATGTGAAGTTTCATGGCAAGACGACTTGTTTTCTATTTTTCATGATTTTTGAAACTTTTTACGGTTTGGGATTTTTTAAAATTTTTTCAGAAGGAGTTTTGGCCCCAAACTTAATAGACGTGATCCTTGTATTTTTTTTTGGCATGCACAAAAAAATTCAGCTAAAAACTCAAAGTGTACAAGATTTTGTGACCATTTGAAAAGAGGTTCCCCATTTTAGACACTTTAATGGCTACTGGCAGCAAACCTGTAAAATCTCAAATGCTCTTTAAGGGGGTGTGAGTTCTCGAGGTTTGATGAGGGATAGGGGGCCAATATAAGGGCCAAGTACCAGCACCCATCGCACATCATGTTCCTGGCCCCCCCGATCATCGGAACCCCAATACCGTCAGTCAGGTTCTCCGACGATGGTGTCCCGGCGAAGAAAAATATGGCACCAGCACAAGCCCGAGCCCATTATGTGCTACCGTAACCCTCGGTCCGATCTGATCTTAGACTGGGAATGAACTCCATATGCTAAGACTGGGAATGAACTCCGTATGCCGAAGTCAACCCACGAAACGAGCGTGCGGGCGCCCAGCCGGCCAGACGGGCAGGATGCACAAGCCGTGGATCGGTCGGGTCCCCCTCTGCATGCTGCCAATCTTGCTTCTGCAACCCTCGGTCTGGTCCAGTCTTAGACTGGAAATGAACTCCGTATGTCTAAGCCAACCGACGAAACGAACGTGCGGTCGGGCGGGCACTACGTCAGCCAGAGAGGCGGGATCAATAGGGTGGTAGGTGGGTTTAGGCACATCTTCATATTTCTACTGTGCCAATGCCATTTTTCTGGCTTGTAAATTCAAACAATGGTCCCTTAAGCCTTCATGTGAAGTTTCCTGGCAAGACGACTCGTTTTCTATTTTTCATGATTTTCAAAACTTTTTATGTTCGAGATTTTTTAAAATTTTTTCAGAAGGAGTTTTCTCCCCAAACTTGGTAGATGTGATCCTTGTATTTTTTTTGGCATGCACAAAAAAATTCAGCTAAAAACTCGAAGTGTACAAGATTTTGTGACTATTTGAAAAAAGTGTCCCCAATTCGTACACTTTAATGGCTACTGGTAACAAACCTATAAAATCTCAAATGCTCTTTAAGGGAGTGTGAGTTCTCGAGGTTTGATGAGGGATAGGGAGCCAATATAAGGGCCAAGTACCAGCACCCATCGCACATCATGTGTGCACACCCCCCCCGGCCCCCCCGATCGTCGGAACCTTAATGCTGCCAGTCAGATTCTCCGACGATGGCGTCCCGACGAAGAAAAATGTGGAACCAGCACATGCCCAAGCCTAGCATGTGCTGCCGCAACCCTTGGTCCAGTCTAATCATAGACTGGGAATGAACTTTGTATGCTTAGACTGGGAATGAACTCCGTATGCCTAAGTCAACCAATGGAACTAGCGTGAGGGCGCTCAGTCGGCCAGAAGGGCATGATGCGCAAGGCAGGGATCGCTCGGGTCCCCCTCTGCGTGCTGCCCATCCTGCTGCCGCAACCCTCAATCCAGTCTGATCTTAGACTGGGAATGAACTCCGTATGCCTAAGCCAACAGACGAAACGAGCGGGCGGGCGGGCGGGCACTACGTCGGCCAGAGAGGTGGGATGCACAAGCCGTGGATCAATAGGGTGGTAGGTGGGTTTAGGCACATCTTCATATTTTTACCTTGCCAATGCCATTTCTTTGGCTTGTAAATTCGTACAATGGTCCCTTAAGCCTTCGTGTGAAGTTTCATGGCAAGACGACTCGTTTTCTATTTTTCACGATTTTTGAAACTTTTAACGGTTCAAGATTTTTTAAAATTTTTTCAGAAGGATTTTTGGCCCCAAACTTGGTAGACGTGATCCTTGTATTTTTGTTGGCATGCACAAAAAAATTCAGCTAAAAATCGAAGTGTGCAAGATTTTGTGGCCATTTGAAAAAGTGTCCCCATTTCAAACACTTTAATGGCTACTGGCAGCAAACCTATAAAATCTCAAATGCTTTTTAAGGGGTGTGACTTCTCGAGGTTTGATGAGGGATAGGGGGCTAATATAAGGGCCAAGTACCAGCACCCATCACACATCATGTGCGCACACCCCATCCCGGCCCCCCCGATCGTCGGAACCCCAATTTCGCCAGTCAGGTTCTCCGGCGATGGTGTCCCGACAAAGAAAAATACGACACCAGCACATACCTGAGCCCAGCATGTGCTGCCGCAACCCTCGATCCGGTCTGATCTTAGACTGGGAATGAACTCCATTTGCTTAGACTGGGAATGAACTCTGTATGCCTAAGTGAACCCATGAAACGAGTGTGCGGGCGCTCAGCCGGCCAGAGGGGCGGGTTACGCAAGCCGGGGATCGGTCGGGTCCCCCTCTGCGTGCTGGCCATCCTACTGCCACAACCCTCAATCCGATCTGATCTTAGACTAGGAATGAACTTCGTATGCCTAAGCCAACAGACGAAACGAGCGAGCGAGCGGGCGGGCACTACGTCGACCAGAGAGGTGGGATGCGCAAGCCGTGGATCGATAGGGTGGTAGGTGGGTTTAGGCACATCTTCATATTTCTGCCATGCCAATGCCATTTTTCTGGCTTGTAAATTCATACAATGGTCCCTGAAGCCTTCGTGTGAAGTTTCATGGCAAGATGACTCGTTTTTTATTTTTCACGATTTTTGAAACTTTTTACGGTTCAGAATTTTTTAAAATTTTTTCAAAAGAGTTTTGGCCACAAACTTGGTAGACGTGATTCTTATAATTTTTTTGGCATGCACAAAAACATTCAGCTAAAAACTCGAAGTGTACAAGATTTTGTGACCATTTGAAAAAAGTGTCCCCATTTCAGACACTTTAATGGCTACTGGCAGCAAACCTGTAAAATCTCAAATGCTCTTTAAGGGGGTGTGAGTTGTCGAGGTTTGATGAGGGATAGGGGGCAATATAAGGGCCAAGTACCAGCACCAATCGCATATCATGTGCGCACACCCCCCTCGGCCCCCCTTGATCCCCAGAACCCCATTGTCGCCAGTCAGGTTCTCCGACGATAGTGTCCCGACGAAGAAAAATATGGCACCAGCACATGCCCAAGCCCAGCACGTGCTGCCACAACCCTCGGCCCTGTCCAACCTTAAACTGGGAATGAACTCCGTATGCTTAGACTGGGAATGAACTCCGTATGCCTAAGTCAACCCACGAAACGAGCATACGGGCGCTCAGCCGGCCAGAGGGGCGAGATGCACAAGCCGGGGATCGACCGAGTCCCCCTCTGCATGCTGCCAATCCTGCTACCGTAACTCTCAATCCGGTCTGATCCTAGATTGGGAATGAACTCTGTATGCCTAAGCCAACAGACGAAACGAGCGGGCGGGCGGGAGGGCACTACGCCGGCCAGAGAGGCGGGATGTGCAAGCCGTGGATCGATAGGGTGGTAGGTGGGTTTAGGCACATCTTCATATTTCTACCATGCCAATGCCATTTTTCTAGCCTATAAATTCATACAATGGTCCTTTAAGCCTTCATGTGAAGTTTCATGGCAAGATAACTCGTTTTGTATTTTTCAAGATTTTCAAAACTTTTTACGGTTTGGGATTTTTTAAAATTTGTTCACAAAGGGTTTTGGCCCCAAACTTGGTAGACGTGATCCTTGTCTTTTTGTTGGCATGCACAAAAAAATTTAGCTAAAAACTCGAAGTGTACAAGATTTTGTGATCATTTGAAAAAAATGTCCCCATTTCAGACACTTTAATGGCTACTGGTAGCAAACTTGTAAAATCTCAAATGCCCTTTAAGGGGGTGTGAGTTCTCAAGTTTTGATGAGGGATAGGGGGCCAATATAAGTGCCAAGTACCAGCAACCATCGCACATCATGTGCACACACCCCCCGGCCCCCCCAATCGCCAGAACCCCAATGTCGCTGGTCAGGTTCTCCGGGGATGGTGTCTCGGAGAAGAAAAATGCGGCACCAGCACATGCCCGAGCCCAGTAAGTGCTACCGCAACCATCGGTCCGGTCCGATCCTTGATTGGGAATGAACTCCGTATGCCTAAGTCAACCCACGAAACGAGCGTGCGGGTGCTCAGCCAGCTAGAGGGGCGGGATGCGTAATCCGGGGATCGGCCAGGTCCCCCTCTGCGTGCTGCCGATCCTACTGCTGTAACCCTCAACCCCATTCGATCTTAGACTGGGAATGAACTCCGTATGCCTAAGCCAACCGACGAAATGAGCGGGCCAACGGGCGAGAACTATGCCGGCTAGAGAGGTGGATGCGCAAGCCGTGGATCGATAAGGTGGTAGGTGGGTTTAGGCACATCTTCATATTTCTGCCATGCCAATGCTATTTCTCTGGCTTGTAAATTCATACAATGGTCCCTTAAGCCTTCATGTGAAGTTTCATGGCAAGACCACTTGTTTTCTATATTTCAAGATTTTCAAAACTTTTTACGGTTCAGGATTTTTTTAAATTTTTTCAGAAGGAGTTTTGGCCCCAAACTTGGTAGACGTGATCCTTGTATTTTTTTTGGCATGCACAAAAACATTCAGCTAAAAACTCGAAATGTACAAGATTTTGTGACCATTTGAAAAAAGTGTCCCCATTTGAGACACTTTAATGGCTACTGGCAGCAAACCCGTAAAATCTCAAATGCTCTTTAAGGGGGTGTGAGTTCTCGAGGTTTGATGAGGGATATGGGGCCAATATAAGGGCCAAGTACCAGTACCCATCGCACATCATGTGCGCACACCCCCCCAACCCCTCGATCGTCGGAACCTCAATGCCGCCAGTCAGGTTCTCCGGCGATGGTGTCCCGGTGAAGAAAAATGCGACACCAGCACATGCCCGAGCCCAGCATGTGCTGTCGCAACCCTCTGTCTGGTCCGATCTTAGACTGGGAATGAACTCCATATGCTTAGACTGGGAATGAACTCCGTATGACTAAGTCAACTCACGAAACGAGCATGGGGGCGCTCAGTCGGCCAAAAGGGTGAGATGCGTAAGCTAGGGATCGGCCGGGTCTGCCTCTACGTGCTGTCGATCCTGCTACCATAACCCTCGGTCTAGTCCGATCTTAGACTAGGAATGAACTACGTATACCTAAACCTATCGACGAAACGGACGGGCGGGCGGGCACTACGCCGGCCAGAAAGGCGGGATGCGCAAGCCATGGATCGATAGGGTGGTAGGTGGGTTTAGGCACATCTTTATATTTCTAACATGCCAATGCCATTTTTCTAGCTTGTAAATTCTTACAATGGTCCCTTAAGCCTTCATGTGAAGTTTCATGACAAGACGACTCGTTTTCTATTTTTCATGATTTTTGAAACTTTTTACGGTTTCGGATTTTTTAAAATTTTTTCAGAAGGAGTTTTGGCCCCAAACTTGGTAGACGTGATCCTTGTATTTTTTTTGGCATGCACAAAAAAATTCTCCGTATGCCTAAGTCAACCCACGAAACGAGCGTACGGGCGCTCAGCCAGCCAGAGGGGAGGGATGTGCAAGCCGGGGATCGGTCGGGTCCCCCTCTACGTGCTGCCGATCCTACTGCCGCAACCCTCATTCTAGTTTGATGTTAGACTGGGAATGAACTCCATATGCCTAAGCCAATCGATGAAACGGGCAGGCGGGCGGGCGGGCACTATGCCGGTCAGAGAGGGGTGGTGCACAAGCCGTGGATCGATAGGGTGGTAGGTGGGTTTAGGCACATCTTCATATTTCTGCCATGCCAATGCCATTTTCTTGGTTTGTAAATTCATACAATGGTCCCTTAAGCCTTCATGTGAAGTTTCATGGCAAGACGACTCGTTTTCTATCTTTCACGATTTTTGAAACTTTTTACGGTTCAGGATTTTTTTAAATTTTTTCAGAAGGAGTTTTGGCCCCAAACTTGGTAGACGTGATCCTTGTATTTTGTTGGCATGCACAAAAAAATTCAATGAAAAACTCAAAGTGTACAAGATTTTGTAACCATTTGAAAAAAGTGTCCCTATTTCAGACACTTTAATGTTTACTGGCAGCAAACCTATAAAATCTCAAATGCTCTTTAAGGGGGTGTGAGTTCTCAAGGTTTGATGAGGGAGAGGGGGCCAAAATAAGGGCCAAGTACCAGCACCCATTGCACATCATGTGCGCACACCCCTCGCTCCCCCCCGTCGCCGGAACCCCAATGCCGTCGTTCAGGTTCTCCGACAATGGTGTCCCGAAGATGAAAAATACGGCACCAGCACATGCCCGAGCCCAGCATGTGCTGCTGTAACCCTCGATCCAGTCTGATCTTAGACTGGGAATGAACTTCGTATGCTTAGACTGGGAATGAACTCCGTATGCTTAGACTGGGAATGAACTCCGTATGCCTAAGTCAACCCACGAAACGAGCGTGCGGGTGCTCAGCCAGCCAGAGGGGCGGGATGTGCAAGCTGGGGATCTGTCGGTCCCCCTCTGCGTGCTGCCAATCCTGCTGCCGCAACCCTCGGTCCGATCTGATCTTAGACTGGGAATGAACTCCGTATGCCTAAGCCAACCGACGAAACGGGCAGACGGGTGGGAGGGAGGGCAATACGCCGACCAAAGAGGCGGGATGCGCAAGCCGTGGATCGATAGGGTGGTAGGTGGGTTTAGGCACATCTTCATATTTCTACCATGCCAATGCCATTTTTCTAGCCTATAAATTCATACAATGGTCCCTTAAGCCTTCATGTGAAGTTTCATGGCAAGATAACTCGTTTTCTATTTTTCAAGATTTGCAAAACTTTTTACGGTTTGGGATTTTTTAAACTTTGTTCACAAAGAGTTTTGGCCCCAAACTTGGTAGACGTGATCCTTGTCTTTTTGTTGGCATGCACAAAAAAATTTAGCTAAAAACTCGAAGTGAACAAGATTTTGTGATCTTTTGAAAAAGGTGTCCCCATTTCAGACACTTTAATGGCTACTGGCAGCAAACTTGTAAAATCTCAAATGCCCTTTAAGGGGGTGTGAATTCTCGAGTTTTGATGAGGGATAGGGGGCCAATATAAGTGCCAAGTACCAGCAACCATCGCACATCATGTGCACACACCCCCCGGCCCCCCCCCGATCGCCAGAACCCCAATGTCGCTGGTCAGGTTCTCCGAGGATGGTGTCTCGGAGAAGAAAAATGCGGCACCAGCACATGCCCGAGCCCAGCAAGTGCTACCGCAACCATCGGTCCGATCCGATCTTTGATTGGGAATGAACTCCGTATGCCTAAGTCAACCCACGAAATGAGCGTGCGGGTGCTCAGCCAGCTAGAGGGGCGGGATGCACAATCCGGGGATCGGCCAGGTCCCCCTCTGCGTGCTACCGATCCTACTGCTGTAACCCTCAACCCCATTCAATCTTAGACTGGGAATGAACTCCGTATGCCTAAGCCAACCGACGAAACGAGCGGGCCAACGGATGAGAACTACGCCCACTAGAGAGGTGGATGCGCAAGCCGTGGATCGATAGGGTGGTAGGTGGGTTTAGGCACATCTTCATATTTCTGCCATGCCAATGCCATTTTTCTGGCTTGTAAATTCATACAATGGTCCCTTAAGCCTTCATGTGAAGTTTCATGGCAAGACCACTTGTTTTCTATATTTCAAGATTTTCAAAACTTTTTACGGCTCAGGATTTTTTAAAATTTGTTCAGAAGGAGTTTTGGCCCCAAACTTGGTAGACGTGATCCTTGTATTTTTTTTGGCATGCACAAAAATATTCAGCTAAAAACTCGAAGTGTACAAGATTTTGTGACCATTTGAAAAAAGTGTCCCCATTTGAGACACTTTAATGGCTACCAGCAGCAAACCTGTAAAATCTCAAATGCTTTTAAGGGGGTGTGAGTTCTCGAGGTTTGATGAGGGATATGGGGCCAATATAAGGGCCAAGTACCAGTACCCATCGCACATCATGTGCGCACACCCCCCCGACCCCTCGATCGTTGGAACCCCAATGCCGCCAGTCAGGTTCTCCGACGATGGTATCCCGGTGAAGAAAAATGCGACACCAGCACATGCCCGAGCCCAGCATGTGCTGTCGCAACCCTCGGTCTAGTCCGATCTTAGACTGGGAATGAACTCCATATGCTTAGACTGGGAATGAACTCCGTATGACTAAGTCAACTCACGAAACGAGCATGGGGGCGCTCAGTCGGCCAAAAGGGTGAGATGCGTAAGCTGAGGATCGGCCGGGTCTGCCTCTACGTGCTGTCGATCCTGCTACCGTAACCCTCGGTCTGGTCCGATCTTAGACTAGGAATGAACTACGTATACCTAAACCTATCGACGAAACGGACGGGCGGGCGGGCACTACGCCGGCCAGAGAGGCGGGATGCGCAAGCCGTGGATCGATAGGGTGGTAGGTGGGTTCAGGCACATCTTTATATTTCTAGCATGCCAATGCCATTTTTCTAGCTTGTAAATTCTTACAATGGTCCCTTAAGCCTTCATGTGAAGTTTCATGGCAAGACGACTCGTTTTCTATTTTTCGTGATTTTTGAAACTTTTTACGGTTCCGGATTTTTTAAAATTTTTTCAGAAGGAGTTTTGGCCCCAAATTTGGTAGACGTGATCCTTGTATTTTTTTTGGCATGCACAAAAAAACTCTCCGTATGCCTAAGTCAACCCACGAAACGAGCGTACGGGCGCTCAGCCGGCCAGAGGGGCGGGATGTGCAAGCCGGGGATCGTTCGGGTCCCCCTCTACGTGCTGTCGATCCTACTACCGCAACCCTCATTCTAGTTTGATGTTAGACTGGGAATGAACTCCATATGCCTAAGCCAATCGATGACACGGGCAGGCGGGCGGGCGGGCACTATGCCGGTCAGAGAGGCGTTGGTGCACAAGCCGTGGATCGATAGCGGTGGTCAGGTGAGTTTAGGCACATCTTCCATAGTTTCTGCCATGCCCCAATGCCATTTTTTTTGCGCTTGTAAATTCAGGTACAATGGTCCCTTAAGCCTTCATGTGAAGTTTCATGGCAAGGACGACTCGTTTTCTATCTTTCACGATTTTTGAAACTTTACGGTTCGGGATTTTTAAAGATTTTTTCAGAAGGCGTTTTGGCCCCCAAACTTGGGTATTCGGTGGTCCTTTGTATTTTTGGTTGGCCATGCACCAAAAAATTCAATGAAAAAAACCTCAAAGTGTACAAGATTTTGTAACCATTTGAAAAAAGTGTCCCTATTTCAGACACTTTAATGTTTACTGGCAGCAAACCTGTAAAGTCTCAAATGCTCTTTAAGGGGGTGTGAGTTCTCAAGGTTTGATAAGGGAGAGGGGGCCAAAATAAGGGCCAAGTACCAGCACCCATTGCACATCATTTGCGCACACCCCCTCGCTCCCCCCCGTCGTCGGAACCCCAATGCCGTCGTTTAGGTTCTCCGAAAATGGTGTCCCGAAGATGAAAAATACGGCACCAGCACATGCCCGAGCCCAGCATGTGCTACTGTAACCCTCGATCCAGTCTGATCTTAGACTGGGAATGAACTCCTTATGCTTAGACTGGGAATGAACTCCGTATGCTTAGACTGGGAATGAACTCCGTATGCCTAAGTCAACCCACGAAACGAGCGTGTGGGCGCTCAGCCAGCCAGAGGGGTGGGATGTGCAAGCTGGGGGGGATCTGTCGGTACCCCTCTGCGTGCTGCCAATCCTGCTACCGCCACCCTCGGTCCGATCTGATCTTAGACTGGGAATGAACTCCGTATGCCTAAGCCAACCGACGAAACGGGCGGACGGGTGGGAGGGAGGGCAATACGCCGGCCAAAGAGGCGGGATGCGCAAGCCGTGGATCGATAGGGTGGTAGGTGGGTTTAGGCACATCTTCATATTTCTACCGAGCCAATGCCATTTTTCTGGCTTGTAAATTCATACAATGCTCTCTTAAGCCTTCATGTGAAGTTTCATGGCAAGACGACTCCTTTTCTATTTTTCACGATCTTTGAAACTTTTTAAGGTTCAAAAATTTTTTAAAATTTTTCCAGAACGAGTTTTGGCCCCAAACTTGGTAGGCGTGATCCTTGTATTTTTGTTGGCATGCACAAAAAAATTCAACTAAAAACTCGAAGTGTACAAGATTTTTTGACCATTTGAAAAAAGTGTCCCCATTTCAGAGACTTTAATATCTACTGGCAGCAAACCTGTAAAATCTCAAATGCTCTTTAAGGGGGTGCAAGATCTCAAGGTTTGATGAGGGATAGGGGCCCAATATAAGGGCCATGTATCAGCACCCATCGCACATCATGTACGCACACCCCCCGGTCCCCCCCATCGCCGAAACTCCAATGCCGCCGGTCAAGTTCTCCGGCGATGGTGTCCTGACGAAGAAAAATATGGCACCAGCACATGCCCGAGCCCAGCATGTGCTGTCGTAAACCTCGATCTGATCCGATCTTAGACTGGGAATGAACTCTGTATGCTTAGACTAGGAGTGAACTCCGTATGCCTAAGTCAACCCACGAAACGAGCGTACGGGCGCTCAGCCAGCCAGTGGGGCGAGATGTGCAAGCTGAGGATCGATCGGGTCCCCCTACTGCCACAACCCTCGGTTCGATCTGATCTTAGACTAGGAATGAACTCTGTATGCCGAAGCCAACCAATGAAACGAGCGAGCGGGCGGGCGGGCACTACGTCGACCAAAGGGGTGGGATGCACAAGCCGTGGATCGATAGGGTGGTAGGTGGGTTTAGGCACATCATCATATTTCTGCCGTGCCAATGCCATTTTTTTGGCGTCTAAATTCATACAATGGTCCCTTAAGCCTTCATGTGAAGTTTCATGGCAAAACGACTCGTTTTCTATTTTTCATGATTTTTGAAACTTTTTACGGTTTGGTATTTTTGAAAATTTTTTCAGAAGGAGTTTTGGCCCCAAACTTAGTAGACGTGATCCTTGTATTTTTGTGGGCATGCCCAAAAAAATTCAGCTAAAAACTCGAAGTGTACAATATTTTGTGACAAGTTGAAAAAAGTGTCCCCATTTAAGACACTTTAATGGCTACTAGCAGCAAACCTGTAAAATCTCAAATACTCTTTAAGGAGGTGTGACTTCTCGAGATTTGGTGAGGTATAGGGGGCCAATATAAGGGCCAAGTACCAGAACCCATCGTACATCATTTGCGTACACCCCCCGGCCCCCCTGATCGTCGGAGCCCCAATGCCGCCGGTCAGGCTCTCCGGCGATGGTGTCCCGACGAAGAAAAATACGGCACCAGCACATGCCCGAGCCCAGCATGTGCTGCCGCAACCCTCGGTCCGATCTGATCTTAGACTGGGAATGAACTCTGTATGCTTAGACTGGGATGAACTCTGTATGCCTAAGTCAACCCACGAAACGAGCGTGAGGGCGCTCAGCTGGCCAGAGGGGGGGATGTGCAAGCCGGGGATCGACCGGGTCCTCGTCTATGTGCTGCAGATCCTGTTGCCACAACCCTCAATCCGATCTGATCTTAGACTAGGAATGAACTTCGTATGCCTAAGCCAACAAACGAAACGAGCGGGCGGGCACTACGCCTGCCAGAGAGACGGGATGCGCAAGCCGTGGATCGATAGGGTGGTAGGTGGTTTAGGCACATCTTCATATTTCTGCCATTCCAATGCCATTTTTTTGGCTTGTAAATTCATACAACGGTCCCTTAAGCCTTCATGTGAAGTTTCATGGCAAGATGACTCGTTTTCTATTTTTCACGATTTTTGAAACTTTTTACGGTTCGGGATTTTTTAAAATTTTTTCAGAAGGAGTTTTGGCCCCAAACTCAGTAGACGTGATCCTTGTATTTTTTTTGGCATGCACAAAAAACTTCAGTGAAAAACTCAAAGTGTACAAGATTTTGTGACCATTTGAAAAAAGTGTCCCCATTTCAGACACTTTAATGGCTACTGGCAGCAAACCTGTAAAATCTCAAATGCTCTTTAAGGGGGTGTGAGTTCTCGAGGTTTGATGAGGGATAAGGGGCCAATATAAGGGCCAAGTACCAGCACCCATCGCACTTGATGTGCGCACACCCCCTGGCCCCCCCGATTGTCGGAACCCTAATGCCGTCGGTCAGGTTCTCCGACAATGGTATCCCGACGAAGAAAAATACGGCACCAACCCATGCCCGAGCCCAGCATGTGCTACCGCAACCCTCGGTCTGGTCTGATCTGACACTGGGAATGAACTCCGAATGCTTAGACTGGGAATGAACTCCGTGTGCCTAAGTCAACCCACGAAACGAGCGTACGGGCGCTTAGCCGGCCAGAGGGGCGGGATGCACAAGCCGGGGATCGATCGGGTCCCCCTCTACAAGCTGCTGATCCTACTGCCGTAACCCTCAGTTCGGTTCGATCTTAGACTGGGAATGAACTCCGAATGCCTAAGCCGACCGACGAAACGAGCGGGCGGGCACTATGCAGGCTAGAGAGGCGGGATGCGCAAGCCGTGGATCGATAGGGTGGAGGTGGGTTTAGGCACACCTTCATATTTCTGCCATGCCAATACCATTTTTCTAGCTTGTAAATTCATACAATGGTCCTTTAAGCCTTAATGTGAAGTTTCATGGCAAGACGACTCGTTTTCTATTTTTCACGATTTACGAAACATTTTAAGGTTCGAGATTGTTAAAAATTTTTTCAGAAGGAGTTTTGGCCCCAAACATGGTAGACATGATCCTTGTATTTTTGTTGGCATGCAAAAAAAAATTCAGCTAAAAACTCGAAGCGTGCAAGATTTTGGGACCATTTGAAAAAAGTGTCCCCATTTTAGACACTTTAATGGCTACTAGCAGCAAACCTGTAAATCTCAAATGCTCTTTAAGGGAGTGTGAGTTCTCGAGGTTTGATGAGGGATAAGGGGCCGATATAAGGGCCAAGTACTAGCACCCATCACACATCGTGTGCGTACACCCCCCCTGGCACCCCCGTTCACCGGAACCCCAATACCGTCGGTCAGGTTCTCCGACGATGGTGTCCCGGTGAAGAAAAATGCGGCACCAGCACATGCCCGAGCCCAGCATGTGTTGTCGTAACCCTCGGTCCGGTCTGATCTTCGACTGGGAATGAACTCCGTATGCTTAGACTGGGAATGAACTCCGTATGCCTAAGTCAACTCAAGAAATGAGCGTGCGGGCGCTCAACCGGCCGAAGGGGTGGGATCTGCAAGTCGGGGATCGGTCGGGTCCTCCTCTATATGCTGCCGATCCTGCTACCACAACCCTTGGTCTAGTCTGATCTTAAACTAGGAATGAACTCCGTATGCCTAAGCCAATCGACTAAACGAGCGGGCAAACGGGCGGGCACTACGCCGACAAGAGAGGTGGGATGCGCAAACCGTGGATCGATAGGGTGGTAGGTGGGTTTAGGCACATCTTCATATTTCCGCCATGCCAATGCCATTTTTTTGGCTTGTAAATTCATACAATGGTCCCTTAAGCCTTCATGTGAAGTTTCATGGCAAGACGACTCGTTTTCTATTTTTCACGATTTTTGAAACTTTTTACGGTTCAAGATTTTTGTAAATTTTTTCAGATGGAGTTTTGGCCCCAAACTTGGTAGATGTGATCCTTGTATTTTTGTTGGCATGCACAAAATAACTCAGCTAAAAACTCGAAGTGTACAAGATTTTGTGACCATGTGAAAAAAGTGTCCCCATTTCAGACACTTTAATGGCTACTGGCAGCAAACTTGTAAAATCTCAAATGCTCTTTAAGGGGGTGTGAGTTCTTAAGGTTTGATGAGGGATAGGGGGCCAATGTAAGGGCCAAGTACCAGCACCCATCGAACATCATGTGTGCACACCCCCCGACCCCCCCAATCGCCAGAACCTCAATGCCGTCGGTCACGTTCTCCGATGATGGTGTCTCGATGAAGAAAAATGCGGCACCAGCACATACCCGAGCCCGGCATGTGCTCCCGTATCCTTCGGTCGGTCCGATCTTAGATTGGGAATGAACTCCGTATGCTTAGACTGGGAATGAACTCCGTATGCCTAAGTCAACCAATGAAACGAGCGTGCGGGCGCTCAGTCGGCCAGTGGGGCGAGATGCGGAAGTCGAGGATCGATCGGGTCCCCTTCTGCATGCTGCCGATCGTACTGCCACAACCCTCGGTCTGGTTCGATCTTAGACTGGGAATGAACTCCGTTTGCCTAAGCCAACCGATAAAATGAACGGGTGGGCGGGCGGGCACTATGCCGGCCAGAAAGGCGGGTTACGCAAGCCGTGGATCGATAGGGTGGTAGGTGGGTTTAGGCACATCTTCATATTTCTTCCATGCCAATGCCATTTTTTTGGCTTGTAAATTCATACAATGGTCCCTTAAGCATTCATGTGATGTTTCATCGCAAGACGACTCGTTTTCTATTTTTCACGATTTTTGAAACTTTTTACGGTTCGAGATTTTTTAAAATTTTTTCAGAAAGAGTTTTGGCCCCAAACTTGGTAGACTTGATCCTTGTATTTTTGTTGGCATGCACAAAACAATTCAGCTAAAAACTCGAAGTGTACAAGATTTTGTGACCATTTGAAAAAAGTGTCCCCATTTCAGACACTTTAATGGCTACTGGTAGCAAACCTATAAAATCTCAAATGCTCTTTAAGGGGGTGTGAGTTCTCGAGGTTTGATGACGGATAGGGGTCTAATAGAAGGGCCAAGTACCAGCACCCATCCTACATCATGTGCGCACACTCCCCCGGCCCCCCCTTGATCATCGGAACCCCAATGCCACTGGTCAGGTTCTCCGACGATGGTGTCTTGACGAAAAAAAATACGGCACCAGCACATCCCCGAGCCCAGCATGTGCTACCCCAACCCTCGGTCCGGTCCGATCTTAGACTGGGAATTAACTCCGTATGCTTAGACTGGGAATGAACTCTGTGTGCCTGAGTCAACCCATGAAACGAGCGTGCGGGCGCTCAATCGACCAGAGGGGCGGGATGCCCAAGCCGGGGATCGACCGGGTCCCCCTCTGCGTGTTGTCGATCTTGCTGCTGAAACCCTCGGTCTGATCCGATCTTCCACTGGGAATGAACTCCGTATGCCTAAGCCAACCGATGAAACGAGCGGACGGGCGGGCACTATGCCAGCCAGAGAGACGGGATGCGTAAGTCGTGGATCGATAGGGTGGTAGGTGGGTTTAGGCACATCTACATATTTCTGCGATGCCAATGCCATTTTTCTGGCTTGTAAATTCATACAATGGTCCCTTAAGCCTTCATGGGAAGTTTCATGGCAAGACGACTCGTTTTCTATTTTTCACGATTTTCAAAACTTTTTATGGTTCAGGATTTTTTTAAATTTTTTCAGAAGGAGTTTTGGCCCCAAACTTGGTACACGTGATCCTTGTATTTTTGTTGGCTTGCAAAACTAAAAATTCAGCTAAAAACTGGAAGCGTGCAAGATTTTGTGACCATTTGAAAAAAGTGTCCCCATTTCAGACACTTTAATGGCTACTGGCGGCAAACCTGTAAAATCTCAAATGCTTTTTAAGCGGGGTGGGTTCTCGAGGTTTGATGAGAGATAGGGGGCCAATATAAGGGCCAAGTACCAGCACCTATTGCACATCATGTGCGTACACCCCCTGGCCCCCCCGGATCGTTGGAACCCCAATGTCCTCGGTCAGGTTCTCCGACGAAGAAAAATGAGGCACCAGCACATGCCCGAGCCCAGCATGTACTGCCGCAACGATCGGTCTGATCCGATTTTAGACTGGGAATGAACTCCATATGCTTAGACTGGGAATGAACTCCGTATGCCAAAGTCAACCCACGAAACGAGCGTGCGGGCACTTAGCTGGTCAGAGGGGTGAGATGCACAAGCTGGGAATCGGTCGGGTCCCCCTCTACGTGCTGTCGATCCTGCTACCGCAACCCTCGGTCCGATCTGATCTTAGACTAGGAATGAACTTTGTATGCCTAAGCCAACCGACGAAACGAGCAGACGGGCACTACGCCGGCCAAAGAGGCGGGATGTGCAAGCCGTGGATCGATAGGGTGGTAGGTGGGTTTAGGCACATCTTCATATTTCTGCCGTGCCAATGCCATTTCTCTAGCTTGTAAATTCATACAGGCAAGACGACTCGTTTTCTATTTTTCATGATTTTCGAAACTTTTTATGGTTCGGGATTTTTTAAAATTTTTTCAGAAGGATTTTTGGCCCCACTCTTGGTAGACGTGATCCTTGTATTTTTGTTAGCATGCATAAAAAAATTCAGCTAAAAACTCGAAGTGTACAAGATTTTGTGACCATTTGAAAAAAGTTTCCTCATTTTAAACACTTTAATGGCTACTGGCAGCAAACCTGTAAAATCTCAATTGCTCTTTAAGTGGGTGTGAGTTCTCGAGGTTTGATGAGGGATAGGGGGCCAATATAAGGGCCAAGTACCAGCACCCATCGCACATCATTTGCGCACACCCCCCGGCCCCCCAATCGCCAGAACCCCAATGCCGCCGGTCAGGTTCTCCGATGATGGTGACCCGATGAAGAAAAATGCGGCACCAGCACATGCCCGAGCCCAGCATGTGCTGCCGCAACCCTCGGTCTGATCCGATCTTAGACTGGGAATGAACTTCGTATGCCTAAGTCAACCCACGAAACAAGCGTGCGGGCATTCAGCCAGCCAGAGGGGTGGGATACGCAAGTCGGGGATCGGTCGGGTCCCCCTCTACGTGCTCCCGATCCTGCTGCCTCAACCCTCGGTCCGATCCGATCTTAGACTGGGAATGAACTCCATATGCCTCAGCCAACCGATGAAACGAGCGGGCGGGGGGGCGGGCACTACGTCGGCCAGAGAGGCGGGATGCGCAAGCCGTGGATCGATAGGGTCGTAGGTGGGTTAAGGCACATCTTCATATTTCTGCCGTGCCATTGACATTTTTTTGGCTTGTAAATTCATACAATGGTCCCTTAAGCCTTCCTGTGAAGTTTCATGGCAAGACGACTCGTTTTCTATTTTTCATGATTTTTGAAACTTTTTACGTTATGGGATTTTTTAAACTTTTTTCAGAGGGAGGTTTGGCCCCAAACTTGGTAGACGTCATCCTTGTATTTTTGTTGGCATGCACAAAACAATTCAGCTAAAAACTCGAAGTGTACAAGATTTTGTGACCATTTGAAAAAAGTGTCTCAATTTCAGACACTTTAATGGCTACTGGCAGCAAACCTGTAAAATCTCAAATGCTCTTTAAGAGGGTGTGAGTTCTCGAGGTTTGATGAGGGATAGTGGGCCAATATAAGGGCCAAGTACCAGCACCAATCGCACATCATGTGCGCACACCCCCCCCGATCGTCGAAACCCCAATGCTACCGGTCAGGTTCTCCGGTGACGGTGTCCCGACGAAAAAAAATACGGAACCAGCTCATGCCAGACCCCAGCATGTGCTGCCGTAACACTCGGTCCAGTCCGATCTTTGACTGGGAATGAACTCCGTATGCAGAAGTCAACCCACGAAACGAGCGTGCCGACGCTCAGCCAGCCATAGGGGCAGGATGCGTAAGCCGGGGATCGGTCGGGTCCCCCTCTGCGTGCTGTCGATCCTGCTGCCGCAACCCTCGATCCAGTCTGATCTTAGACTGGGAATGAACTCTGTATGCCTAAGCCAACTGTCGAAATGAGCGGACGGGGGGGGGGGCGGGCACTACGCCGGCCAGAGAGGCGAGATGCGCAAGCCCTTTGGATCGATCGGGTGGTAGGTGGGTTTAGGCAAATCTTCATATTTCTACCGTGCCAATGCCATTTTTCTGGCTTGTAAATTCATACAATGGTCCCTTAAGCCTTCATGTGAAGATTCATGGCAAGACGACTCATTTTCTATTTTTCATAATTTTTGAAACTTTTTTACGGTTTCAAATTTTTAAAAATTTTTTCAGTAGGATTTTTGGCCCCAAACTTGGTAGACGTGATCCTTGTATTTTTGTTGGCATGCACAAAAATATTCAGCTAAAAACTCGAAGTGTACAAGATTTTGTGACCATTTGAAAAAAGTGTCCCCATTTCAGACACTTTAATGGCTACTGGCAGCAAACTTGTAAAATCTCAAATGCTCTTTAAGGGGGTGTGACTTCTCGAGGTTTGATGAGGGATAGGGGGCCAATATAAGGGCCAAGTACCAGCACCCATCGCACATCATGTACGCACACCCCCTCCAGGCCCCCCCGATCGTCGGAACCCCAATACCGCCCGTCAGGTTCTCCAGCGATGGTGTCCTGGCGAAGAAAAATGCGGCACCAGCACATGCCCGAGCCCAGAATGTGCTGCCGTAACCCTCGGTCTGGTTCGGTCTTAGATTGGGAATGAACTCTGTATGCTTAGACTGGGAACGAACTCTATATTCCTAAGTCAACCAATGAAACGAGCGTGCGGGCGCTCAGCCGGCCAGAGGGGTGGGATGCACAAGTCGGGGATCGATTGGGTCCCCATCTGCGTGTTGCCGATCCTGCTGCCACAACCCTCGATTCGGTCTGATCTTAGACCGGGAATGAACTTCGTATGCCTAAGCCAACCGACGAAACGAGCGGGCTGACGAGCGGGCACTACGTCGGCCAGAGAGACGGGATGCGCAAGCCGTGGATCGATAGGATGGTAGCTAGGTTTAGGCACATCTTCATATTTCTGCCATGCCAATGCCATGGCAATGGTGTCTCGACGAAGAAAAATACGGCACCAGCACATGCCCGAGCCCAGTATGTGCTGTCGCAACCCTCGGTCCGGTCTGATCTTAGACTGGGAATGAACTCCTTATGCTTAGACTGGGAATGAACTCCGTATGCCTAAGTCAACACATGAAACGAGTGTGCGGGCGCTCAGCCGGCCAGAGGGGTGGGATAAGCAAGCCGAGGATCGATCGGGTCCCCCTCTGTGTACTACCGATCCTTCTACCGTAACCCTTGATCCGATCCGATCTTAGACTGGGAATGAACTCTGTATTCCTAAGCCAACCGATGAAACGAGCGGGCGGGAACTATGCCGGCCAGAGAGGCGGGATGCGCAAGCCGTGGATAAATAGGGTCGTAGGTGGGTTTAGGCATATCTTCATATTTCTGCCATGCCAATGCCATTTTTCTGGCTTGTAAATTCATACAATGGTCCCTTAAGCCATCATGTGAAGTTTCATGGCAAGATGACTCGTTTTCTATTTTTCATGATTTTCAAAACTTTTTACGGTTCGGGATTTTTTTAAATTTTTTTAGAAAGAATTTTGGCCCCAACCTTCTTAGACGTGATCCTGGTATTTTTCTAGGCATGCAAAAAAAATTCACCTAAAAACTCGAACTGTACAAGATTTTGTTACCATTTGAAAAAAGTGTCCCCATTTCAGACACTTTAAGGGGTGTGAGTTCTCGAGCTTTGATGAGGGATAGAGGGCCAATATAAGGGCCAACTACCAGCACCCATTGTACATCATGTGCGCACACCCCCTGCCCCTCCGATCGTCGCAACCCCAATGCCGTCGGTCAGGTTCTTCGACGATGGTGTCCCGGCGAAGAAAAATACGGCACAGCACATGCCCGAGCCCAGCATGTGCAGCTGCAACCCTCGGTCCGGTCCGATCTTAGACTGGGAATGAACTCCGTATGCCTATGTCCAACCCACGAAACGATGCTGTGCGGCCGCTCAACCGACCAAAGGGGCGGGAATGCCGCAGTTCGGGGATCGGCCGGGTCCTCCTCTGCATTTTGTCGATCCTGCTACCGCAACCTTCAGTCCGGTCTGATCTTAGACTGAGAATGAAATCCGTAAGCCTAAGCCAACTGACGAAACGAGCGGGCGGGCGGGCGGGCACTATACCGATTAGAGAGGCGGGATACGCAAGCCATGGATCATTAGGTTAGTAGGTGGGTTTGGGCACATCTTCATATTTCTGCCATGCCAATGCCATTTTTCTGGCTTGTAAATTCATACAATGGTCCCTTAAGCCTTCATGTGAAGTTTCATGGCAAGACAACTCATTTTCTATTTTTCATGATTTTTAAAACTTTTTACGGTTCGGGATTTTTTTAAATTTTTTCAGAAGCAGTTTTGGCCCCAAACTTGGTACACATGATCCTTGTATTTTTGTGGGCATGCACAAAAACATTCAGCTAAAAACTCAAAGTGTACAAGATTTTGTGACCATTTGAAAAAAGTCTCCCCATTTGAGGCACTTTAATGGCTACTGGCAGCAAACCTGTAAAATCTCAAATGCTCTTTCAGGGGGTGTGAGTTCTTGAGGTTTCATGAGGGATAGGGGGCCAATATAAGGGCCAAGTACCAGCACCCATCGCACATCATGTGCGCATACCCCCCAGCCCTCCCCGATCGCCGGAACCCCAATGCCGCCGGTCAGATTCTCCGGCGATGGTGTCCCGACGAAGAAAAATGCGGCACCAGCACATGCCCGAGCCCTGCATGTGCTGCCGTAACCCTCGGTCTGGTCCAATCTTAGACTGAGAATGAACTCCGTAGGCCTAGACTGAGAATGAACTCCGTATGCCTAAGTCAACCCACGAAACGAGCGTGCGGGCGTTCAGCCGGTCGGATGGGCGGGATGCACAAGCCGGGGATCGATCGGGTCCTCCTCTACATGCTGCTGATCCTACTGTTGTAACCCTCGATCCGGTCCTATCTTAGACTGGGAATGAACTCCGTATGCCTAAGCCAATCGACGAAACGAGCGGGCACTACGCCGGCCAGAGAGGCGGGATGCGTAAACCATGGATCGATATGATGGTAGGTGGGTTTAGGCACATCTTCATATTTCTACCATGCCAATGTGATTTTTCTGGCTTGTAAATTCATACAATGGTCCCTTAAGCCTTCATGTGAAGTTTCATGGCAAGACGACTCATTTTCTATTTTTCACGATTTTTGAAACTTTTTACGGTTCAAGATTTTTTAACATTCTTTCAGAAGGAGTATTAGCCCCAAACATGGTAGACATGATCCTTGTATTTTTGTTGGCATGCACAAAAAAATTCAGCTAAAAACTCGAAGTGTACAAGATTTTGTGACCATTTGAAAAAAGTGTCCCCATTTCAGACACTTTAATGGCTACTTGCAGCAAACCTGTAAAATCTCAAATGCTCTTTCAAGGGGTGTGAGTTCTCGAGGTTTGATGAGGGATAGGGGGCCAATATAAGGGTCAAGTACCTGCACCATCGCACATCATGTGCGTACACCCCCTGGCCCCCCCGATCGCCGGAACCCAATGCCGCAGGTCAGGTTCTCCGACGATGGTGTCTCGACGAAGAAAAATGTGGCACCAGCACATGCCCGAGCCCAGCATGTGCTGCCGCAACCCTCGGTCCAGTCTGATCTTAGACTGGGAATGAACTCCGTATGCCTAAGTTAACCCACCAAATGAGCGTACGGGCATTCAGCCGACCAGAGGGGCGAGATGCACACGTCGGGGATCGATCGGGTCCCTCTTTGCATGCTGCCGATCCTGCTGCCGCAACCCTCGGTCTGATCCGACCTTTGGCTGGGAATGAACTCCATATGCCTAAGCCAACCGATGAATCAAGCGGACAGGGAGGTGGGCGGGCACGACGCCGGCCAGAGAGGCTGGATGCGCAAGCCCTGGATCGATAGGGTGGTAGGTGGGTTTAGGCGCATCTTCATTTTTCTGCCATGCCAATGCCATTTTTCTGGCTTGTAAATTTATACAATGGTCCCTTAAGCCTTGATGTGAAGTTTCATGGCAAGACGACTCGTTTTCTATTTTTCATGATTTTGGAAACTTTTTACGGGTCAGGATTTTTTTAAATTCTTTTAGAAGGAGTATTGGCCCCAAACTTGCTAGCCATGATCCTTGTACTTTTTTTGGCATGCATAAAAAAATTCAGCTAAAAACTCGAAGTGTACAAGATTTTATGACCATTTGAAAAAAGTGGTCCCCAATTTCAGGACACTTTATTGCTACTTCGCAGCAAACCGTGTAAAATCTCCAACATGCTCTTTTAAGGGGGTGTGAGTTCTCGGGAGGTATTGATGAGGGATACGGGGGCCATATAAGGGCCAAGTACCAGCACCCATCGCATATCATGTGCGCACCCTCCGGCCCCCTCGATCATCAGAACCCCAATACCGTCGGTCAGGATCTCCGAGGATGTTGTCCCGGTAAAGAAAAATACGACACCAGCACATGCGCGAGGACAGCATGTGCTGTTGCAACCCTCGATCCAGTCCGATCTTAGATTGGTAATGAACTCCATATGCCTAAGTCAACCCACAAATGGAGCTGTACGGGCCGCTCATTACCGGCAGAGGGGCGGGATGCGCAAGCCAAGGATCGACCGGGTCCCCTCCGCATGCTGCCGGTCCTGCTGCCGCAGCCCTCAGTCCGATTCGATCTTAGATTGGGAATGAACTCCGTATCCCTAAGCCAACCGACGAAATGAACTGGCGGGTGGGCGGGCACTACGTCGGCCAGAGAGGCGGGATGCGCAAGCAGTGGATCGATAGAGTGGTAGGTGGGTTTAGGCCCATCTTCATATTTCTGCCATGCCAATGCCATTTTTCTAGCTTGTAAATTCATACAATGGTCCCTTAAGCCTTCATGTGAAGTTTCTTGGCAAGACGACTCGTTTTCTATTTTTCACGATTTTCAAAACTTTTTACGGTTCGAGATTTTATAAAATTTTTTCAAAAGGATTTTTGGCCCCAAACTTGGTAGACGTGATCCTTGTATTTTTTTTGGCATGCACAAAAAAATTCGGCTAAAAACTCGAAGTGTACAAGATTTTGTGACCATTTGAAAAACGTGTCCCATTTCAGACACTTTAATGGCTTACAGCAGTAACCTGTAAATCTCAAAAATGCTCTTTAAGGGGGTGTGAGTTCTCGAGGTTTGATGAGGGATAGGAGGCCAATATAAGGGCCAAGTACCAGCACCCATCGCACATCATGTGCCCACACCCCCCCGGCCCCCTCGATCGTCGGAACCCGAATGTCTCTGGTCAGGTTCTCCGGTGATGGTGTCTTGGCGAAGAAAAATGCGGCACCAGCACATGCTCGAGCCCAGCATGTGCTACCACAACCCTCGGTTTGGTTTGATCTTAGACTGGGAATGAACTCCAAATGCTTAGACTGGGAATGAACTCCGTATGCCTATGTCAACCCACGAAACGAGCGTGTGGGCGCTCAGTCGGCCAGTGGGGCGGGATGCGCAAATTGGGGATCGACCGGGTCCCCCTTTGCGTGCTGCCGATCCTGCTACCGCAACCCTCGGTCCGGTCTAATCTTAGACTGGGAATGAACTCCATATGCCTAAGCCAACTGACGAAACGAGCGGCGGGCGGGCGGGCACTACGTCAGCCAGAGA
>NW_019168159.1:15356575-15461428 GCF_002303985.1 Durio zibethinus
TTAGACTGGGAATGAACTTCGTATGCCTAAGCCAACCCACGGAACGAGCGTGCGGGTGCTCAACTGGCCAGAGGGGTGGGATGCGTAAGTCGGGGATCGATCGGATCCCCCTCTGCGTGCTACCGATCCTACTACCGTAACCCTTGGTCTAGTTTGATCTTAGACTGGGAATGAACTTCATATGCCTAAGCCAACCGACGAAACGAGCGGGCGGGCGGGCAGGCACTACGCTGGCCAGAGAGGCGAGATGCGCAAGCCGTGGATCGATAGGGTGGTAGGTGGGTTTAGGCACATCTTCATATTTCTATCGTGCCAATGCCATTTTCTAGCTTGTAAATTCATACAATGGTCCCTTATGCCTTCATGTGAAGTTTCATGGCAAGACGACTCGTTTTCTGTTTTTTAGGATTTTCGAAACTTTTTAGGGTTCAGGATTTTTTAAAATTTTTTCAGCAGGGGTTTTGGCCCCAAACTTGGTAGACGTGATCCTTGTATTTTTGTTGGCATGCATAAAAAAATTCAGCAAAAAACTCAAAGTGCACAAGATTTTTTCACCATTTGAAAAAAGTGTCCCCATTTAAGACACTTTAATTACTACTGGCAGCAAACCTGTAAAATCTCAAATGCTCTTTAAGGGGGTGTGAGTTCTCGAGGTTTGATGAGGGATAAGGGGCCAATATAAGGGCCAAGTAGCAGCACCCATCGCACATCATGTGCGTACCCCCCGGCCCTCCTGGTCGCCTGTACCCCAATGCCGCCAGTCAAGTTCTCCGGTGATGGTGTCCTGGCAAAGAAAAATGCGGCACCAACACATGCCCGAGCCCAGCATGTGCTGTCGCAACCCTCGGTCTGGTTCGATCATAGACTGCGAATGAACTTCGTATGCTTAGAATGGGAATGAACTCCGTATGCCTAAGTCAACCCAAGAAATGAGCGTGCGGGCGCTCAGTCGGCCAGAGGGGCAGGACGCCCAAGCCGGGGATCAGTCGGGTCCCCTTCTGCATGCTACCGATCCTGCTACCGCAACCATCGGTCCGGTCTAATCTTAGACTGGAAATGAAATCCGTATGCCTAAGCCAACCAACGAAACGAGCGGGCGGGTGGGCGGGCACTACGCCGGCTAGAGAGGCGGGATGCGCAAGCCGTGGATCGATAGGGTGGTAGGTGGGTTTGGGCACATCTTCATATTTCTGCCAGTGCCAATGCCATTTTTCTGGGTTGTAAATTCATACAATGGTCCCTTAAGCCTTCATGTGAAGTTTCATGGCAAGACCACTCGTTTTTTATTTTTCACGATTTATGAAACTTTTTATCATTCGGGATTTTTTAAAATTTTTTTAGAAGGATTTTTGGTGCCAAACTTGGTAGACGTGATCCTTGTATTTTTTTTGGCATGCACAAAAAAATTCAGCTAAAAACTCAAAGTGCACAAGATTTTCTCACCATTTGAAAAAAGTGTCCCCATTTCAAACTCTTTAATGGCTACTGGTTGCAAACCTGTAAAATCTCAAAAGCTCTTTAAGGGAGTGTGAGTTCTCCAGGTTTGATGATGGATAAGGGGCCAATATAAGGGCCAAGTACCAGCACCCATCGCACATCATGTGCGCACACCCCCCCGGCCCCCAGTCGCCGGTACCCCAATACCGCCAGTCAGGTTCTCCAGTGATGCTGTCCCGGTGAAGAAAAATGCGGCACCAGCACATGCCCGAGCCCAGTATGTGCTGTCATAACCCTCAGTTCGATCCGATCTTATAATGTGAATGAACTACGTATGCTCAGACTGGGAATGAACTCCGTATGCCTAAGTCAACCCACGAAACGAGCGTGCGGGCGCTCAACCGGCCAAAGGAGCAGGATGCGCAAGCCGGGGATCAACCGGGTCCCCCTCTACATGCTGTTGATCCTACTGTCGCAACCCTCGGTCTGCTCCGATGTTAAACTGGGAATGAACTCCTTATGCCTAAGCCAATCGATGAAACGGACGGGCGGGCACTACGCCGGCCAGAGAGGTGGGATGAGCAAGCCGTGGATTGATAGGGTGGTAGGTGGTTTTATGCACATCTTCATATTCTTGCCATGCCAATGCCATTTTTTTGGCTTGTAAATTCATACAATGGTCCCTTAAGCCTTCATGTGAAGTTTCATGGCAAGACGACTCGTTTTCTATTTTTCATGATTTTTAAAACTTTTTACGGTTCGGGATTTTTTAGAATTTTTTCAGAAAGAGTTTTGGCCCCAAACTTGGTAGACGTGATCCTTGTATTTTTTGTGGCATGCACAAAAACATTCAGCTAAAAACTCAAAGTGTACAAGATTTTGTGACCATTTAAAAAAAGTCTCCCCATTTTAGACACTTTAATTGCTACTGGCAGCAAACCTGTAAAATCTCAAATGCTCTTTAAGGGGGTGTGAGTTCTCAAGGTTTGACGAGGGATAGGGGGCCAATATAAGGGCCAAGTACCAGTACCCATCGTACATCCTGTGCGCACACCCCCTCGGCCCCCCACGATCACCAGAACACTAATTTCGTCGGTCAAGTTCTCCGGCGATGGTGTCCCGACGAAGAAAAATGCGGCACCAGCACTGCCCGAGCCCAGCATGTGCTGCTGCAACCCTCGGTCTCATCCGATCTTAGACTGGGAATGAACTTCGTATGCCTAAGCCAACCGACGAAACGGGCGGGCGGGCGGACGGGCACGACTCCGGCCAGAGAGGTGGGATGCGTAAGCCATGGATTGATAGGGTGGTAGGTGGGTTTAGGCACATCTTCATATTCTTGCCATGCCAATGCCATTTTTCTGGCTTGTAAATTCATACAATGGTCCCTTAAGCCTTCATGTGAAGTTTCATGGCAAGACGACTCGTTTTCTATTTTTCATGATTTTTTAAAACTTTTTACGGTTCGATATTTTTTAAAATTTTTTCAGAAGGATTTTTGGCCCCAAACTTGGTAGACGTGATCCTTGTATTTTTGTTCGCATGCACAAAAAAATTCAGCTAAAAACTCAAAGTGTACTGGATTTTGTGACCATTTAAAAAAAGTGTCCCCATTTCAGGCACTTTATTTGCTACTGGCAGCAAACCTGTAAAATCTCAAATGCTCTTTAAAGGGGTGTGAGTTCTTGAGGTTTGATGAGGGATAGGGGGCCAATATAAGGGCCAAGTACCAGCACCCACCGTACATCATGTGCGCACACCCCCCGGCCCCTCCGATCACCAAAAACCCAATGCCGTCGGTCAGGTTCTCGGACGATGGTGTCCCGGTGAAGAAAAATGTGACACCAGCACATGCCCGAGCCCAGCATGTTCAGCCGCAACCCTTGATCCAGTCCGATCTTACACTGAGAATAAACTCCGTACGCCCGGGCGTTCAGTCGGGGATCGACCGGGTCCCCCTCTGTGTGCTACCGATCCTGCTACCGCAACCCTTGGTCCGGTCTGATCCGATCTTAGACTGGGAATGAACTCCATATGCCTAAGCCAACTGACGAAATGGGTGGGTGGGCGGGATGCACTACGCCGGCCAGAGAGGCGGGATGCGCAAGCCGTGGTTCGATAGCGTGGTAGGTGGGTTTAGGCACATCTTCATATTTCTGCCATGCCAATGCCATTTTTCTGGCTTGTAAATTCATAAAATGGTCCCTTAAGCCTTCAGGATTTTTTAAAATTTCTCCAGAAGGAGTTTTGGCCCCAAACTTGGTAGACGTGATCCTTGTATTTTTGTTGGCATGCAAAAACAAATTCAGCTAAAAACTCAAAGTGTACAAGATTTTGTGACCATTTGAAAAAAGTGTCCCCATTTCAGACACTTTAATGGCTACTGGCAGCAAACCTATAAAATCTCAAATGCTCTTTAAGGGGGTGTGAGTTCTCGAGGTTTGATGAGGGATAGGGGGCCAATATAAAGGCCAAGTACCAGCACCAATCGAACATCGTGTGCGCACACCCCCGGCTCCCCCTGATCGCAAGAACGTCAATGCCGTCGGTTAGGTTCTCCAGCAATGGTGACTCGACGAAGAGAAATACGGCACCAGCACTTGCTCGCACCCAGCATGTGCTACCGCAACCCTCAGTTCGATCCGATCTTAGACTGGGAATGAACTCCGTATGCCTAAGTCAACCCACGAAACGAGCGTGCGGGCACTCAGTTGGCCAGAGGGCCGGGATGCGCAAGCCGGAGATCGGTCAGGTCCCTCTCTGCGTGCTGTTGATCCTGCTGCCGCAACCCTCGGTGTGGTCCGATCTTAGACTGGGAATGAACTCTGTATGCCTAAGCCAACCGATGAAACGGGCGGGCGGGCAGGCACTACGTCGGCCAGAGAGGTGGGATGCGCAAGCCGTAGATCGATAGGGTGGTAGGTGGGTATAGGCACATCTATTTTTCTAGCTTGTAAATTCATACAATGGTCCCTTAAGCCTTCATGTGAAGTTTCATGGCAAGACGACTCATTTTCTTTTTTTCATGATTTTCAAAACTTTTTACGGTTCGACATTTTTTAAAATTTTTTCATAAGGAGTTTTGGCCCCAAACTTGGTAGACGTGATCCTTGAATTTCTGTTGGCATGCACAAAACAATTCAGCTAAAAACTCAAAGTGTACAAGATTTTGTGACCATTTGAAAAAAGTGTCCCCATTTTAGACACTTTAATGGCTACTGACAAGCAAACCTGTAAAATCTCCAATTCTCTTTAGGGGGTGTGAGTTCTCAGGTTAGATGAGGGAATAGGGGGCCAATGTAGGCCAAGTACCAGCACCTATGCCATCCACGTACGCACAGCCCCCTCGCCCCACGATGCGCTGGACATACAATGTCGCCAGAATATGTTGACGATGGGTCCCGACAGAGAAAATACGACACAGCACATGTCCTGACAGCACATGCTGCCCAGAACCCCACGGTCTCGTTCGATCTAGAGGGGATAACGTAGCCTAAGTGAACCCATGATACTGAGCGTGCGGGGGCTCGCGTGCCAGATGGTGCGGATACGCGGCTTGGGGATCGGATCAGTCCTCTCTGCGTGCTGTGATCTGGCTACTGACCCTGCGTTGGTCCAATCTTAGAACTGGGAATGAACTCGTATGCCTAAGCCAACCGACAAAATGGGCGGGCGGTGGGCGGGCATGCCGGCCAGAGAGGCGGGATGCGCAAGTCGTGTGATAATAGGTGGTAGTGGGTTAGGCACATCTTATATTTCTGGCGCCAATCGCAAACATTTTTTGCGAGTAATATACAATGGTCCTTAAGCTTCTGCGAGTTGCTCATGTGCAAGATGACTCTGTTCCTATTTTCAAGATTTTTGAAACCGAAGACTGCAGGCGGCGAGCACTACAGGCCGGTAGGATCTAGGTGGGTTATCGCAAGTCGCTTTTGATAAGGTGGTAGGTTGTTTAGGCACATCTTCAATTTATTGCAGTGGCCATGCCATTCTTTCCTAGCTTGGTAAATTGATACAAAGGGTCCCTTAAAGTCTCATGTGGATTTCATGGCAAACGCATCGTTTTTTATTTTTCATAATTTTTGAAACATTTTATTGTTTGGGATTTTTTAAAATTTTTTCAGAAGGAGTTTTGGCCCCAAACTTGGTAGACGTGATCCTTGTATTTTTGTTGGCATGCAAAAAAACATTCAGCAAAAAACTCAAAGTGTACAAGATTTTGCGATCATTTGAAAAAAGTGTCCCCATTCAAGACACTTTAATGGCTACTGGCAGCAAACCTATAAAATCTCAAATGCTTTTTAAGGGGGTGTGAGTTCTCGAGGTTTGATGAGGGATAGGGGGCCAATATAAGGGCCAAGTGCCAGCACCCATCGAACATCATGTGCGCACACCCCCCGGCTCCCCCCGACCGTCGGAACCTTAATGTCGCCAGTCAGGTTCTCCAGCGATGGTGTCCCGACGAAGAAAAATGTGGCCCCAGCACATGCCCGAGCCCAGCATGTGCTACCGTAACCCTCGGCTAGAGAGGCGGGATGCGCAAGCCGTAGATCGATAGGGTGGTAGGCGGGTTTAGGCACATCTTCATATTTCTGCCATGCCAATGCCATTTTTCTGGCTTGTAAATTCATACAATGGTCCCTTTAGCCTTCATGTGAAGTTTCATGCCAAGACGACTCGTTTTCTATTTTTCATAATTTTTGAAACTTTTTACGATTCAGGATTTTTTAAAATTTTTTCAGAAGCAGTTTTGGCCCCAAACTTGGTAGATGTGATCCTTGTATTTTTGTTGGCATGCACAAAAAAATTCAGCTAAAAAATCGAAGTGTACAAGATTTTGTGACCATTTGAAAAAAGTGTCCCCATTTCAGACATTTTAATGGCTACTGGCAGCAAACCTGTAAAATCTCAAATGCTCTTTAAAGGGCTGTGAGTTCTCGAGGTTTGATGAGGGATAGGGGGCCAATATAAGGGCCAAGTAGCAGCACCCATCGCACATCATTGGCGCACACCCCCCCGGCCCCCCCGATCGCCGAAACCCTAATGCCGCTGGTCAGGTTCTCCGACGATAGTTCCCGACGAGGAAAAATACGGCACCAGCACATGCCCGAGCCTAGCATGTGCTGTCGCAACCCTCGGTCTGGTCTGATCTTAGATTGGGAATGAACTTCGTATGCTTAGACTGGGAATGAACTCCGTATGCCTATGTCAACCCGCAAAACGAGTGTGCAGGCACATAGCCGGCCAGAGGGGCAGGATGCACAAGTTGGGGATCGGTCGGGTCCCCCTCTGCGTACTGCCGATCCTACTGTCGTAACCGTCGGTCCGATCCGATCTTAGACTAGGAATGAACTCCATATGCCTAAGCCAACCGACGAAACGAGTGGGCGGGCGGACGGGCACTACGCCGACTGGAGAGGCGGGATGCGCAAGCCGTGGATCGATAGGTTGGTAGGTGGGTTTATGCACATCTTCATATTTCTACTGTGCCAATGCCATTTTTCTAGGTTGTAAATTCATACAATGGTCCCTTAAGCCTTCATGTGAAATTTCATGGCAAGACGACTCATTTTCTATTTTTCATGATTTTCAAAACTTTTTATGGTTCGGGATCTTTTAAAATTTTTTCAGAAGGAGTTTTGGCCCCAAACATGGTAGACGTGATCCTTGTTTTTTTGTTGGCATGCACAAAACAATTCAGCTAAAAACTCAAAGTGTACAAGATTTTGTGACCTTTTGAAAAAGCTGCCCCCATTTCAGACACTTTAATGGCTACTGGCAGCAAACCTGTAAAATCTCAAATACTCTTTAAGGGGGTGCGAGTTCTCGAGGTTTGATGAGGGATAAGGGGCCAATATAAGGGCCAAGTACCAGCACCCATCGCACATCATGTGCACACACCCCCCCTGCCCCCCTCCGATCGCCGGAACCCCAATGTCGTCAGTCAGGTTCTCCGACGATGGTGTCCCGACGAAGAAAAATACGGCTCCAGCACATGGCCGAGCCCAGCATGTGCTACCGCAACCCTCGGTCTGATCCGATCTTAGACTGGGAATGAACTCCGTATGCTTAGACTGGGAATCAACTCCGTATGCCTAACTCAACCCAAGAAATGTGCGTACGGGCGCTCAGCCGGCCAGAGGGTGGGATGCGCAAGCCGAGGATCGACTGGGTCTCCCTCAGCGTGCTACCGATCCTATTACCACAACCCTCAGTCCGGTTCGATCTTAGACTGGGAATGAACTCCATATGCCTAAGCCAACCGACCAAACGAACGGGCGGGCGGGCGGGAACGACGCCGGCCAGAGAGGCGGGATGCGCAAGCCGTGGATCGATAGGGTGGAAGGTGGGTTTGCGCACATCTTCATATTTCTACCATGCCAATGCCATTTTTCTACCTCGTAAATTCATACAATGGTCCCTTAAGCCTTCATACGAAGTTTCATGGCAAGACGACTCGTTTTCTATTTTTCATGATTTTTGAAAATTTTAAAGCTCGGGATTTTTTAAAATTTTTCAGAAAGAGTTTTGGCCCCAAACTTGGTAGACGTGATCCTTGTATTTTTGTTGGCATGCATAAAAAATTTCAGCTAAAAACTCGAAGTGTACAAGATTTTGTGACCATTTGAAAAAAGTGTCCCCATTTCAGACACTTTATGCCTAAGTCAACCCACGAAACGAGTCTGCGGGCGCTCAGCCGGCTAGAGGGGCGGGATGCGCAAGCCAGGCATTGGTCGGGTCCCCCTCTACGTGCTGCCGATCCTGCTACCGTACCCCTCTATCCGGTCTAATCTTAGACTAGGAATGAACTCCGTATGCCTAAGCCAACCGACGAAACGAGCGGGTGGGCGGGCGGGCACTACTCCGGCCAGGGATGCGGGATGCGCAAGCCGTGGATCGATAGGGCGGTAGGTGGGTTTCGGTACATCTTCATATTTTTGCCATGCCAATGCCATTTTTCTGGCTTGTAAATTCATACAATGGTCCCTTAAGCCTTCATGTGAAGTTTCATGGCAAGATGACTCAGTTTCTATTTTTCATGATTTTTAAAACTTTTTATGGTTCTGGATTTTTTAAAATTTTTTCAGAAGGAGTTTTGGCCCCAAACTTGGTAGACGTGATCCTTGTATTTTTTTTGGCATGCATAAAAAAATTTAGCTAAAAAATTGAAGTGTACAAGATTTTGTGACCTTTTGAAAAACCTGTCCCCATTTCAGACACTTTAATAGCTACTAGCAGCAAACCTGTAAAATCTCAATTGCTCTTTAAGGGGGTGTGAGTTCTCGAGGTTTGATGAGGGATAGGGGGCCAATATAAGGGCCAAGTGCCAGCACCCATCGCACATCATGTGTGTACAGCCCCCCCGGGCCCCCCCGATCGCCGGAACCCCAATGCCCCCGGTTAGGTTCTCCGGCGCTGGTGTCCTGACGAAGAAAAATGGGACACCAGCACATGCCCGAGCCCAGTATGTGCTGCCGCAACCCTCGGTCTGATCCGATCTTACACTGGGAATGAACTTCGTATGCCTAAGTCAACCCATGAAATGAACGTACGGGCGCTCAACCGACCAGAGGGGCGGGATGCGCAAGCCGGGGATTAACGGGGTCCCCCTCTTCGTGCTATCGATCCTGCTATCGTAACCCTCTATCCTGTCTGATCTTAGACTGGAAATGAACTCCGTATGCCTAAGCCAACCGACGAAACGAGCGGGCAGACGGGCGGGCGGGCACTACACCGGCCAGAGAGGCGAGATGCGCAAGCCGTGGATTGATAGGGTGGTAGGTGGGTTTAGGCACATCTTCATATTTCTGCCATGCCAATGCAATTTTTCTGGCTAGTAAATTCATACAATGGTCCCTTAAGCCTTCATGTGAAGTTTCATGGCAAGATGACTTGTTTTCTATTTTTCACATTTTTGAAACTTTTTGTGGTTCGGGATTTTTTAAAATTTTTTCAGAAGGAGTTTTGGCCCCAAGCTTGGTAGATATCATCCTTGTATTTTTGTTGGCATGCACAAAAAAATTCAGCTAAAAACTCGAAGTGTACAAGATTTTGAGACCATTTGAAAAAAGTATCCCCATTTCAGACACTTTAATGGCTACTGGCAACAAGCCTGTAAAATCTCAAATCCTCTTTAAGGGGGTGTGAGTTCTCGAGGTTTGATAAGGGATAGGGGGCCAATATAAGGGCCAAGTACCAGCACCCATCGCACATCATGTGCGCACACCCCCCCGGCCCCCCTGATCGCCGGAACCATAATGCCGCCGGTCAGGTTCTCCTACGATGGTGTCCTGACCATGAAAAATGCGGTGCCAGCACATGCCCGAGCCCAGCATGTGTTGCCGTAACCCTCGATCTGGTCCGATCTTAGACTGGGAATGAACTCCGTATGCTTAGACTGGGATTGAATTCCGTATGCCTAAGTCAACCCACGAAACGAGCGTACGGGCGCTCAACCGGCTAAAAGGGCGGGCTGCGCAAGCCGGGGATCGATCGGGTCCCCTTCTGCATGCTGTCGATCCTGCTGCCGTAACCCTCAGATCGATCTGATCTTAGACTGGGAATGAACTCTGTATGCCTAAGCCAACCGACGAAAAGGGCAGGCGGGTGGGCACTACGCCAGCCAGAGAGGTGGGATGCGCAAGCCGCAGATCCATAGAGTGGCAGGTGGGTTTAGGCACATCTTCATATTTCTACCGTGCCAATCCCATTTTTTTGGCTTGTAAATTCAGACAATGGTCCCTTAAGCCTTCATGTGAAGTTTCATGGCAAGACGACTCGTTTTCTATTTTTCACGATTTTTGAAACTTTTTACGGTTTGAGATTTTTTAAAATTTTTTGAAGGAGTTTTGGCCCCAAACTTGGTAGATGTGATCCTTGTATTTTTGTTCGCATGCACAAAAAAATTCAGCTAAAAACTCGAAGTGTACAAGATTTTGTGACCATTTGAAAAAAGTGTCCCAATTTCAGATACTTTAATTGCTACTGGTAGCAAACCTATAAAATCTCAAATGCTCTTTAAGGGGGTGTGAGTTCTTGAGGTTTGATGAGGGATAGGGGGCCAATATAACGGCCAAGTACCAGCACCCATCGCACATCATATGCGCACACCCCCCCAGCCACCCCCGATCGTCGGAACCTCAATGCCGCCGGTCAGGTTCTCCGGCGATGGTATCCCGACGAAGAAAAATACGGCACCAGCACATGCCCGAGCCCAGCATGTGCTGGCGCAACCCTCGGTCCGGTCCGATCTTAGACGGGGAATGAACTCCGTATGCTTAGACTAGGGATGAACTCTGTATGCCTAAGTCAACCCATGAAATGAGCGTGCGGGCGCTCAACCAGCTAGAGGGGCGGGATGCACAAGTTGTGGTTCAGTCGGGTCCCCCTCTGCATGCTGCCGATCCTGCTACCGCAACCCTCAGTGCGGTCCGATCTTTGACTAGGAATGAACTCCGTATGCCTAAGCTAACCGACGAAACGGGCGGGCGAGTGGGCACTACGTTGGCCAGAGAGACGGGATGCGCAAGCCATGGATCGATTGGGTGGTAGGTGGGTTTAGGCACATCTTCATATTTCTGCCATGCCAATGCCATTTTTCTCAATTGTAAATTCATACAATGGTCCCTTAAGCCTTCATGTGAAGCTTCATGGCAAGACGACTCGTTTTTTATTTTTCATGATTTTTGAAACCTTTTACGGTTCGAGATTTTTAAAATTTTTTTAGAAGGATTTTTGGCCCCAAACTTGGTAGACGTGATCCTTGTTTTTTTTTTGGCATGCACCAAAAAAATTCAGCTAAAAACTTGAAGTGTACAAGATTTTGTGACCATTGGAAAAAATTATCCACATTTCAGACACTTTAATAGCTACTGGCAGCAAACCTGTAAAATCTCAAATACTCTTTAAGAGGGTGTGACTTCTCAAGGTTTGATGAGGGATAGGGGGCCAATATAAGGGCCAAGTACCAGCACCCATTGCACATCACGTGCCCACACCCCCCAGGGCCCCCCGATCGTCGAAACACCAATGTCATCGGTCAGGTTCTCCGACGATGGTGTCTCGACGAAGAAAAATATGGCACCAGCACATGCCTGAGCCCAGCATGTGCTGCCGTAACCCTTGGTCCGGTCCGATCTTAGACTGGGAATGAACTCCGTATGCCTAAGTCAACACACGAAACGAGCATGCGAGCGCTTAGCCGTCCAAGGGGCGAGATGCGCAAGCAGGGGATGCGACCGGGTCCCTCTGCGTGCTGTCCGATCTCTGCGTGTAACCTCTGTTCTGTCTTGATCTTGAAGACTGGGATGAAATTCGTAGGCTAAGCCAAGTGACGACAACAAACGAGGCGGGCACTACGCAGGCCAGAGAGCGGGATGCGCAAGCGTGGATCGATGGTGGGTAGGTGGGTTTAGGCATCTTATATTGTCGCCATGCAATGCCATTTTTTTGGCTTGTAAATTCATACAATGGTCCCTTAAGCTTTCATTTGAAGTTCATGGCAAGATGATCGTTGTTCCTATTTTTCATGATTTTTGAAACTTTTTATTGTTCAGGATTTTTTAAAATTTTTTCAGAAGGAGTTTTGGCCCCAAACTTGGTAGACGTGATCCTTGAATTTTTTTTGGCGTGCACAAAAACATTCAGCTAAAAACTCGAAGTGTACAAGATTTTTGTAACCATTTGAAAAAAGTGTCCCCATTTTACACACTTTAATGGCTACTGGCAGCAAACCTGTAAAATCTCAAATGTTCTTTAAGGGGTGTGAATTCTTGAGGTTTGATGAGGGATAGGGGTCCAATATAAGGGCGAAGTACCAGCACCCATCGCACATCATGTGCGCACACCCCCCAGTCCCCCCCATCGCTGGAAGCCCAATGCCGTCGGTCAGGTTCTCCGGCAATGGTGTCCCGGTGAAGAAAAATGCGACACCAGCACATGCCTGAGCCCAGCATGTGCTGCTGCAACCCTCGGTCTGCTTCGATCTTAGACTGGGAATGAACTATGTATGCTTAGACTGGGAATGACCTTCGTATGCCTAAGTCAACCCACGAAACGAGTGTGCGGGCACTCAGCCGACCAGAGGGGCAGGATGCGCAAGCCGGGGATCGGCCAGGTCCTCCTCTACGTGCTACCGATCCTGCTGTCGCAACTCTCGGTCTGGTTCAATCTTACACTGGGAATGAACTCCGTATGCCTAAGCCAACCGAAGAAATGGGCGGGCGGATGGGCGGGCACTATGCCGGCCAGAGAGGCGGGATGCGCAAGCCGTGGATCGATAGGGTAGTAGGTGAGTTTAGGCACATCTTCATATTTCTGCCATGCCAATGCCATTTTTGTGGCTTGTAAATTCATACAATGGTCCCTTAAGCCTTCATGTGAAGTTTAATGGCAAGACGACTTGTTTTCTATTTTTCACGATTTTTGAAACTTTTTACAGTTCAGGATTTTTTAAAATTTTTTCAGAAGGAGTTTTGGCCCCAAACTTGGTAGACGTGATCCTTGTATTTTTGTTGGCATGCACAAAAACATTCAGCTAAAAACTCGAAGTGTACAAGATTTTTCTGACCATTTGAAAAAAGTGTCCCCATTTCAGACACTTTAATAGCTACTGGCAGCAAACTTGTAAAATCTCAAATGCTCTTTAAGGGGTGTGAGTTCTTGAGGTTTAATTAGGGTTAGGGGGCCAATATAAGGGCCAAGTACCAGCACCCATCGCACATCATGTGCGCACACCCCCAGTCCCCCCCATCACAGGAACCCCAATGCCGTCGGTCAAGTTCTCCGACGATGGTGTCCTGACAAAGATAAATGTGACACCAGCACATGCCCGAACCCAGCATGTGCTATTGCAACCCTCAGTCCGATCCGATCTTAGACTAGGAATAAACTTCGTATGCCTAAGTCAACCCACGAAACCAGTGAGTGGGCGCTCAACCGGCCAGAGGGGCGGGATGCGCAAGCCAGGGATCGATCGGGTCACCCTCTGCGTGCTGTCGATCCAGCTATCGCAACCCTCGGTCCGGTCTGATCTTAGACTAAGAATGAACTCCGTATGCCTAAGCCAACCGATAAAACGGGCGAGCGGGCAGGCACTACGCCAGCCAAAGAGGTGGGATACGCAAGCCATGGATCCATAGAGTGGCAGGTGGGTTTAGGCACATCTTCATATTTCCACCATGCCAATGCCATTTTTTTGGCTTGTAAATTCATACAATGGTCCCTTAAGCCTTCATGTGAAGTTTCATGGCAAGACAACTCGTTTTCTATTTTTCATGATTTTTGAAACTTTTTAAGGTTCGGGATTTTTTAAAATTTTTTCAGAAGGAGTTTTGGCCCCAAACTTGGTAGACGTGATCCTTCTATTTTTTTTGGCATGCGCAAAAAAATTCAACTAAAAACTCGAAGTGTACAAGATTTTGTGACCATTTGAAAAAAGTGTCCCCATTTTAGACACTTTAATGGGTACTGGCAGCAAACCTATAAAATCTCAAATGCTCTTTAAGGAAGTGTGAGTTCTCGAGGTTTGATGAGGGATAGGGGGCCAATATAAGGCCAAGTACCAGCACCCATCGCACCGGTCCACCCCATCGCCGGAACCCCAATGCCGCCGGTAAGGTTCTCCGACGATGGTGTCCCGACGAAGAAAAATGCGGCACCAGCACATGCCTGAGCCCAGCATGTGCTACCGCAACCCTTGGTCCAGTCTGATCTTAGACTGGGAATGAACTCCGTATACTTAGACTGGGAATGAACTTCGTATGCCTAAGTCAACCCATGAAACGAGCGTGCGGGCGCTCAGCCGGCCAGAGGGGCGGGATGCGCAGGCCGGGGATCGGTCAGGTCCCCCTCTGCGTGCTACCGATCCTGCTGCCCCAACCCTCGGTATAATCTGATCTTAGATTGGGAATGAACTCCGTATGCCTAAGCCAATCGATGAAACAGGCGGGCATGCGGGCACTACGCCGGCCAGAGAGACGGGATGCGCAAGCCGTGGATCGATAGGGTGGTAGGTGGGTTTAGGCACATCTTCATATTTTTGCCGTGCCAATGCCATTTTTCTGGCTTGTAAATTCATACAATGGTCCCTTAAGCCTTCATGTGAAGTTTCATGGCAAGATGACTAGTTTTCTATTTTTCACGATTTTTGAAACTTTTTACGGTTCGAGATTTTTTAAATTTTTTTCAGAAGGAGTATTGGCCCCAACTTGGTAGACGTGATCCATGTATTTTTGTTGACATGCACAAAACAATTCAGCTATAAACTCAAAGTGTGCAAGATTTTGTGACCATTTGAAAAAAGTGTCCCCATTTCTGACACGTTAATGGCTACTGGCAGCAAACCTGTAAAATCTCAAATGCTCTTTAAGGGGTTGTGAGTTCTTGAGGATTGAAGAGGGATAGGGGGCCAATATAAGGGCCAAGTACTAGCACCCATTGCACATCATGTGCGCACACCCCCCTCGACCCCCCCGATCGCTGGAACCCTAATGCCACCGGTCAAGTTCTATTTTTGTTGGCATGCGCAAAAAAATTCAGCTAAAAACTCGAAGTGTACAAGATTTTGTGACCATTTGAAAAAAGTGTCCCCATTTTAGACACTTTAATGGGTACTGGCAGCAAACCTATAAAATCTCAAATGCTCTTTAAGGAAGTGTGAGTTCTCGAGGTTTGATGAGGGATAGGGGGCCAATATAAGGCCAAGTACCAGCACCCATCGCACATCAGGTGCGCACACCCCCCGGTCCCCCCCATCGCCGGAACCCCAATGCCGTCGGTAAGGTTCTCCAATGATGGTGTCCCGACGAAGAAAAATACGGCACCAGCACATGCCCGAGCCCAGCATGTGCTACCGCAACCCTCGGTCCGGTCTGATCTTAGACTGGGAATGAACTTCGTATGCTTAGAATGGGAATGAACTCCGTATGCCTCAGTCAACCCATGAAACGAGCGTGCGGGCGCTCAGCCGGCTAGAGGGGCGGGTGCGTAAGTCGAGGATCGATTGGGTCCCTTTCTACGTGCTGCCGATCCTGCTACCGCAACTCTCGGTCTGATCTGATCTTAGACTGGGAATGAACTCCGTATGCCTAAGCCAACTGACGAAACGGGTGGGCGGACGGGCGGGCACTACACCGGCCAGAGAGGCACGATGCGCAAGCCGTGGATCGATAGGGTGGTAGGTGGGTTTAGGCACATTTCATATTTCTACTATGCCAATGCCATTTTTCTGGCTTGCAAATTCATACAATAGTCCCTTAAGCCTTCTTGTGAAGTGTCATGGCAAGATGACTCGTTTTCTATTTTTCATGATTTTTGAAACTTTTTATGGTTTGGGATTTTTTAAAATTTTTTCAGAAGAAGTTTTAGCCCCAAACAAGGTAGACGTGATCCTTGTATTTTTGTTGGCCTGCACAAAAAAATTCAGCTAAAAGCTCGATGTGTACAAGATTTTGTGACCATTTGAAAAAAGTGTCCCCATTCCAGACACTTTAATGGCTACTAGCAGTAAACCTGTAAAATCTCAAATGCTCCTTAAGGGGGTGTGAGTTCTTGAGGTTTGATGAGGGATAGGGGGCAAATATAAGGGCCAAGTACCAGCACACATCACACATCATGTGCGCACACCCCGCCCCAGCCCCCCGATCATCGGAACCCCAATGCCGCCGGTCCGGTTCTCCGACGATGGTGTCTCGACGAAGAAAAATGCAGCACCAACACATGCCCTAGCCCAGCATGTGCCGCCGTAACCCTTGGTCCGGTCCGATCTTAGACTGGGAATGAACTCCGAATGCTTAGACTGGGAATACGACACCAGCACATGCCCGAGCCCAGCATGTGCTGCTGCAACCCTCGGTCCAGTCCGGTCTTAGACTGGGAATGAACTCCGTATGCCTAAGTCAACCCATGAAATGAGCGTGCGGGTGCTCAATTGGCCAGATGGGCGGGATGCGCAAGCTGGGGATCAGTCGTGTCCCCCTCTGCGTGCTATCGATCTTGCTGTCGCAACCTTCGGTCCGGTCTGATATTAGACTGGAATAAACTCTGTATGCCTAAGCTAACCGACGAAACGAGAGGGCGGGCGGGCAGGCACTACGCCGGGCAGAGAGGCGGGACGTGCAAGTCGTGGATCGATAGGGTGGTAGGTGGGTTTTGGCGCATCTTCATATTTCTGCCATGCCAATGCCATTTTTCTGGCTTGTAAATTCATACAATGGTCTCTTAAGTCTTCATGTGAAGTTTCATGGCAAGATGACTCGTTTTTTATTTTTCACGATTTTCAAAACTTATTACGGTTCAAGATTTTTTAAAATTTTTTCAGAAGGAGTTTCGACCCCAACCTAGGTAGATGTGATCCTTTTATTTTTGTTGGCATGCATAAAACAATTCAGCCAAAAACTCGAAGTGTACAAGATTTTGAGACCATTTGAAAAAAGTGTCCCCATTTCAGACACTTTAATGGCTACTGGCAGCAAACCTGTAAAATCTCAAATGCTCTTGAAGGGGGTGTGAGTTTTCGAGGTATGATGAGGGATAGGGGGCCAATATAAGGGCCAAGTACCAGCACCCATCGCACATCAGAACCCCAATACCGCCGGTCAGGTTCTCCGACGATGGTGTCCCGACGAAGAAAAATACGGCACCAGCACATGCCCGAGCCCAGCATGTGCTGCCGTAATCCTCGGTCCGATCTGATCTTAGACTGGGAATGAACTCCATATGCCTAATTCTACCCTTGAAACGAGCGTGCGGGCGCTCAGTCGACCAGAGGGGCGGGATGCGCAAGTCGAGGATCGGTCGGGTCCCACTCTTCGTGCTGCCGATCCTGCTACCGCAACCCTCAGTCCCATCTGATCTTAGACTGGGAATAAACTTTGTATGCCTAAGCCAACCGATGAAACGAGCGGCGGATGGACAGGTACTATGTCGGCCAGAGAGACGGGATGCGCAAGCCGTGGATCGATAGCGTGGTAGGTGGGTTTAGGCACATCTTCATATTTCTGCCATTGCAATGCAATTTTTTTGTCTTGTAAATTCATACAATGGTCCCTTAAGCCTTCAGGTGAAGTTTCATGGCAAGATGACTCATTTTCTATTTTTCACGATTTTTGAAACTTTTTACGGTTCAAGATTTTTTAAAATTTTTTCAGAAAGAGTTTTGGCCCCAAACTTGGTTGACGTGATCCTTGTATTTTTTTTGGCATGCGCAAAAAATTTCAGCTAAAAACTCGAAGTGTACAAGATTTTGTGACCATTTGAAAAAAGTGTCCCTATTTCAAACACTTTAATGGCTACTGGTAGCAAACCTGTAAAATCTCAAATGCTCTGTAAGGGGGTGTGTGTTCTTGAGGTTTAATGAGGGATAGGGGGCCAATATAAGGGCCAAGTACCAGCACCCATCGTACATCATGTGCGCACACCCCCCCGTCCCCCCGATCGTCGGAACCCCAATGTCGCCGGTCAGGTTCTCCGACGAAAAAAATTACGGCACCAGCACATGCCCTAGCCCAGCATGTGCTGTCGCAACCCTCGGTCTGGTCCGATCTTAGACTGGGAATGAACTCCGTATGCTTAGACTGGGAATGAACTCCATATGCCTAAGTCAACCCACGAAACGAGCGTGCGGGCGGTCATCTTACCAGAGGGGTCGGATGCGTAAGTCGGGGATCAACGGGTCCCTTCTGTGTGCTGTCGATCCTACTGCTGCAACCCTCGATCCGATCCGATCTTAGACTGAGAGTGAACTTCGTATGCCTAAGCCAACTGACGAAACGAGCGAGCGGGCAGGCGGGCACTATTTCGGCCAGAGAGACGGGATGCGCAAGCCGTGGATTGATAGGGTGGTAGGTGGGTTTAGGCACATCTTCATATTTTTGCCATGCCAATGCCATTTTTCTGGCTTGTAAATTCATACAATGGTCCCTTAAGCCTTCATGTGAAGTTTCATGGCAAGACGACTCGTTTTCTATTTTTCACGATTTTTAAAACTTTTTACCGTTTGGGATTTTTTAAACTTTTTTCAGAAGCACTTTTGGTATCAAACTTGGTAGACGTGATCCTTGTATTTTTTTTGGCATGCAAAAAAAAATTCAGCTAAAAACTCGAAGTGTACAAGATTTTGTGACCATTTGATAAAAATATCCCTATTTCAGACACTTTAATGGCTACTGGCAGCAAACCTGTGAAATCTCAAATGCTTTTTAAGGGGGTGTGAGCTCTCGAGGTTTGATGAGGGATAGGGGGCCAATATAAGGGCCAAGTACCAGTACCCATCGCACATCATGTGCGCACACCCCCCCGGTCGCCCTGATCTTCGGAACCCCAATGCCATCGGTCAGGTTCTCCGGTGATGGTGTCTCGACGATGAAAAATGCGGCACCAGCACATGCCCGAGCCCAGCATGTGCTACCGTAACCCTCGCTCCGGTCCGATCTTAGACTGGGAATGAACTCCGTATACTTAGACTGGGAATGAACTCCGTATGCCTGAGAAAACCCACGAAACGATCGTGCGGTCGCTCAACCGGCCAAAGGGGCCAGATGCACAAGCCGGGGATCCACCGGGTCCCCCTCTGCGTACTGTCGATCTTGCTGCCACAACCCTTGGTCTGATCTGATCTTAGACTGGGAATGAACTCCGTATGCCTAAGCCAACCGACGAAACAAGTGGGCGAGCGGACGGGCACTACTCCAGCCAGAGAGGCGGGATGCGCAAGCCGTGGATCGATAGGGTGGTAGGTGGGTTTCGGCACATCTTCATATTTTTGCCATGCCAATGCCATTTTTCTGGCTTGTAAATTCGTACAATGGTCCCTTAAGCCTTCATGTGAAGTTTCATGGCAAGATAACTCGTTTTCTATTTTTCACGATTTTTGAAACTTTTTAGGGTTTGGGATTTTTTAAAATTTTTTCAAAAAGAGTTTTGGGCCCAAACTTGGTATACGTGATCCTTGTATTTATGTAGGCATGCACAAAAAAATTCAGCTAAAAACTCGAAGTGTACAAGATTTTGTGACCATTTGAAAAAAATGTCCCCATTTCAGACACTTTAATGGCTACTGGCAGCAAACATGTAAAATCTCAAATGCTCTTTAAGGGGTGTGAGCTCCTGAGGTTTGATGAGGGATAGGGGACCAATATAAGGGCCAAGTACCAGCACCCATCGCACATCATGCGCGCATACCCCCCCGGCCCCTATCGCCGAAACCCCTATGCCTCCGGTCAGGTTCTCTGGCAATGATGTCCCGACGAAAAAAAAAGCGGCACCAAGACATGCCCGAGCCCAGTATGTCCTGCCGCAACCCTCGGTTCGGTCTGATCTTATACTGGGAATGAACTTCATATGCTTAGACTGGGAATGAACTCTGTATGCCTAAGACAACCCATGAAACGAGCGTGCAGGCGCTCAGCCGGCCAGAGGGGCGGGATGCGTAAGCCGGGGATCGGTCGGGTCCCCCTTTGCATGCTGCCAATCCTGCTGCCACAACCCTCGGTCCGGTTCGATCTTAGACTGGGAATGAACTTCGTATGCCTAAGCCAACCGACGAAACGAGCGGGCGGGTGGGTCGGCACTACGTCAGCCGGAGAGGCGGGATGCGCAAGCCATTGATCGATAGGGTGGTAGGTGGGTTTAGGCACATCTTCATATCTCTACCATGCCAATGCCATTTTTCTAGCCTATAAATTCATACAATGGTCCCTTAAGCCTTCATGTGAAGTTTCATGCCAAGATGACTCGTTTTCTATTTTTCTCGATTTTTGAAACTTTTTACAGTTCAGGATTTTTTAAAATCTTTTCAGAAGGAGTTTCAGCCCCAAACTTATTAGACATGGTCCTTGTATTTTTGTTGATGTGCACAAAAAAATTCAGCTAAAAACTCGAACTGTACAAGATTTTGTGACCATTTGAAAAAAGTGTCCCTATTTCAGACACTTTAATGGCTACTGGTAGCAAACCTGTAAAATCTCAAATGCTCTTTAAGGTGGTGTGAGTTCTTGAGGTTTGATGAGGGATAGGGGGCCAGTAGAAGGGCTAAGAACCAGCACCCATCGCACATCTTGTGCACACACCGCCCCGGCCCCCCCGATCACCGAAACCCCAATACCGCCAGTCAGGTTCTCTGGCGATGGTGTCCTGGCAAAGAAAAATGCGGTACCAGCACATGCCCAAGCCCAACATGTGCAGCCGCAACCCTCAGTCCGGTCTAATCTTAGACTGGGAATGAACTCCGTATGCTTAGATTGGGAATGAACGCCGTATGCCTAAGTCAACCCACAAAACGAACGTGCGGGTGCTCAGTCGGCAGAAGGGCGAGACGCGCAAGCCGGGGATCGACCCATTCCCCCTCTACATGCTGCCGATCCTACTGCCGTAACCCTCGGTCCGGTTTGATCTTAGACTGGGAATGAACTCCATATGCCTAAGCCAACCGATGAAATGAGCGGGCGGGCGGGCGGGCACTACATTGGCCAGAGAGAGGGGATGCACAAGCCGTGGATCGATAAGGTGGTAGGTGGGTTTAGGCACATCTTCTATTTTTCATGATTTTTAAAACTTTTTACAGTTCAAGATTTTTTAAAATTTTTTCATAAGAAGTTTTGGTACCAAACGTGGTAGACGTGATCCTTGTATTTTTTTTGGCATGCACAAAAAAATTCAGCTAAAAACTCGAAGTGTATAAGATTTTGTGACCATTTCAAAAAAGTGTCCCCATTTCAGACACTTTAATGGCTACTAGCAGCAAACCTGTAAAATCTCAAATGCTCTTTAAGGGGGTGTGTGTTCTTGAGGTTTGATGAGGGATATGGGGCCAATATATAGGCCAAGTACCAGCACCCATCGCACATCACGTGCGTACACCCCCTCAGCCCCCCCAATAGCCGGAGCCCCAATGCCGCCGGTTAGGTTCTCCGACGATGGTGTCCCGACCAAAAAAAAATGGCACCAGCACATGCCCGAGCCTAGTATGTGCTGCCACAACCCTCGGTCCGATCAGATCTTAGACTGGGAATGAATTCCGTATGCCTAAGTCAACCCACGAAACAAGCATCCGGGCCCTCAGTCGGCCAGAGGGGCTGGATGCGCAAGTCAAGGATTGACCGGGTCCCCATCTACGCGCTGTCGATCCTGCTACCGTAACCTTCGGTCCGGTCCAATCTTAGACTGGGAATGAACTCCGTACGCCTAAGCCAACCGATGAAACGAGCGGGCGGGCACTACGTTGGCCAGAGAGGCGAGATGCGCAAGCCGTGGATCAATAGGGTGGTAGGTGGGTTTAGGCACATCTTCATATTTCTGCCGTGCCAATGCCATTTTTCTGGCTTGTAAATTCATACAATGGTCCCTTAAGCCTTCATGTGAACTTTCATGGCAAGACGGCTCATTTTCTATTTTTCACGATTTTTGAAACTTTTTACGGTTCAGGATTTTTTAAAATTTTTTCAGAAGAAGTTTTGGTACCAAACGTGGTGGACGTGATCCTTGTATTTTTGTTGGCATGCGCAAAAAAAATTCAGCTAAAAACTCAAAGTCTACAAGATTTTGTGACCATTTGAAAAAAGTGTCCCCATTCCAAACACTTTAATGGCTACTGACAGCAAACCTGTAAAATCTCAAATGCTCTTTAAGGGGGTGTGTGTTCTTGAGGTTTGATGAGGGATAGGGGGCCAATACAAGGGCCAAGTACCAGCACCCATCGCACATCATGTGCGCACACCCCCTCGCCCACCCTGATCGTCGGAACCCCAATGTCGTCGGTTAGGTTCTTCGGCAAAGAAAAATGTGGCACCAGCACATGCCCTAGCCCAACATGTGCTGCCGCAACCCTCGATCTGGTCCGATCTTAGACTGGGAATGAACTTCGTATGCTTAGACTGGGAATGAACTCCATATGCCTAAGTCAACCCACGAAACGAGCGTGCGGGCGTTCACCCGACCAGAGGGGCGGGATATGCAAGCCGGGGATCGACCGGGTCCCCCTCTATGTGCTGTCGATCCTGCTACCGCAACCCTCAGTCTGATCCGATCTTAGACTGGGAATGAACTCCGGATGCCTAAGCCAACCGACGAAACGAGCGGGCGGGCGGGTGGGCACTACTCCGACCAAAGAGGCAGGATGCACAAGTCGTGGATCGATAGGGTGGTAGGTGGGTTTAGGCACATCTTCATATTTCTGCAATGCCAATGCCATTTTTCTGGCTTGTAAATTCATACAATGGTCCCTTAAGCCTTCATGTGAAGTTTCATGGCAAGACGACTCGTTTTCTATTTTTCATGATTTTTAAAACTTTTTACGGTTCGGGATTTTTTAAAATAAGGACATTTGGCATCAAACTTGGTAGACGTGATCCTTGTATTTTTTTTGGCATGCAAATAAAATTCAGCTAAAAACTCGAAGTGTACAAGATTTTGTGACCATTTGAAAAAAGTATCCCCATTTCAGACACTTTAATTGCTACTGGCAGCAAACCTGTAAAATCTCAAATGCTTTTTAAGGGGTGTGAGTTCTCAAGGTTTGATGAGGGATAGAGGGCCAATATAAGAGCCAAGTACCAGCACCCATCGCATATCATGTGCGCACAACCCCCTCGGTGGCCCTGATCACCAGAACCCCAATGCCGCCGGTCAGGTTCTCCGGCGATGGTGTCCCGGTGAAGAAAAATGCGACACCAACACATGCCCGAGCCCAGCATGTGCTACCGCAACCCTCGGTCCAGTCCGATCTTAGACTGGGAGTGAACTTCGTATGCTTAGACTGGGAATGAACTCCGTATGCCTAAGAAAACCCACGAAACCAGCGTGCGGGCGCTCAGTCGGCCAGAGGGGCCGGATGCGCAAGTCGAGGATCGATCGGGTCCCCCTCTGCTTGCTGCCAATCTTACTGCCGCAACCCTCGGTTCGATCCGATCTTAAACTGGGAATGGACTTCGTATGCCTAAGCCAACTGACGAAACGAGCGGGCGGGCGGGCGGGCACTACTCCAGCCAGAGAGACGGGATGCGCAAGCCGTGGATCGATAGGGTGGTAGGTGGGTTTAGGCACATCTTCATATTTCTGCCATGCCAATGCCATTTTTCTAGCTTGTAAATTCATACAATGGTCCCTTAAGCCTTCATGTGAAGTTTCATGGCAAGACGACTCGTTTTCTATTTTTCACGATTTTTGAAACTTTTTACGGTTTGGGATTTTTTAAAATTTTTTCAGAAAGAGTTCTGGGCCCAAACTTGGTAGGTGTGATCCTTTTATTTTTGTAGGCATGCACAAAAAAATTCAGCTAAAAACTAGAAGTGTACAAGATTTTGTGACCATTTGAAAAAAGTGTCCCCATTTTAGACACTTTAATGGCTACTGGCAGCAAACATGTAAAATCTCAAATGCTCTTTAAGGGGTGTGAGTTCTTGAGGTTTGGTGAGGGATAGGGGGCCAATATAAGGTCAATTACCAGCACCCATCGCATATCATGCGCGCACACCCCCGCGGCCCCCTCATCGCCGGAACCCCTATGCCGCCGGTGAGGTTCTTTGGCAATGGTGTCCCGACGAAAAAAATACGGCACCAGCACATGCCCGAGCCCAGTATGTACTGTTGCAACCCTTGGTCCGGTCCGATCTTATACTGGGAATGAACTCCGTATGCTTAGACTGGGAATGAACTCCGTATGCCTAAGTCAACCCACGAAACGAGCGTGCAGGCGCTCAGCCGGCCAAAGGGGCGGGATGCGCAAGCCGAGGATCGGTTGGGTCCCCCTCTGCATGCTGCCAATCCTGCTGCCGCAACCCTCGGTCTGGTTCAATCTTAGACTGGGAATGAACTCCGTATGCCTAAGCCAATCGACGAAACGAGCGGGCGAGCGGGCCGGCACTACGTCGGCCAGAGAGGCGGGATGCGCAAGCCATGGATCAATAGGGTGGTAGGTGGGTTTAGGCACATCTTCATATTTATGCCATTCCAATGCCATTTTTTTGGTCTGTAAATTCATATAGTGGTCCCTTAAGCCTTCATGTGAAGTTTCATGCCAAGACGACTCATTTTCTATTTTTCATAATTTTTGAAACTTTTTACGGTTTGAGATTGTTTAAAATCTTTCCAGAAGGAGTTTTGGCCCCAAACTCGGTAGACATGATCCTTATATTTTTGTTGGCATGCATAAAAAAATTCAGCTAAAAACTCGAACTGTACAAGATTTTGTGACCATTTGAAAAAAGTGTCCCCATTTCAGATACTTTAATGGCTACTGGCAGCAAACCTGTAAAATCTCAAATGCTCTTTAAGTGGGTGTGAGTTGTTGAGGTTTGATGAGGGATAGGGGGCCAGTATAACGGCCAAAAACCAGCACACATCGCACATCTTGTGCGCACACCCCCCGGGCCCCCCCGATCGCCGGAACTCCAATGCCGCCGGTCAGTTTCTCCGGCGATGGTGTCCTAGCGAAGAAAAATACGGTACCAGCACATGCCCGAGCCCAGCATGTGCAGCCACAACCCTCGGTCTGGTCTGATCTTAGACTAAGAATGAACTCTGTATGCTTAGATTGGGAATGAACGCCCTATGCCTAAGTCAACCCACGAAACGAGCGTGCGGGCGCTCAGTCGGCCAGAGGGGCAAGATGCGCAAACCGGGGATTAACCGGGTCCCCCTCTATGTGCTGTTGATCTTGCTACCGTAACCCTTGATTTGGTCCGATCTTAGATTGGAAATGAACTCCGTGTGCCTAAGCCAACCGACGAAACGAACGGGCGGGCGGGCAGGCACTACGCCGGCTAGAGAGGCGAGATGCGCAAGCCGTGGATCGATAGGGTGGTAGGTGGGTTTAGGCACATCATCATATTTCTGCCATGCCAATGCCATTTTTCTGGCTTGTAAATTCATACAATGGTCCCTTATGCCTTCATGTGAAGTTTCATGGCAAGATGACTCGTTTTCTATTTTTCACGATTTTTGAAACTTTTTATGGTTTAGAATTTTTTAAAATTTTTTCAGAAGGATTTTTATCCCCAAACTTGGTAGATGTGATCCTTGTATTTTTTTTTTGGCATGCACAAAAAAAATTTAGCTAAAAACTCGAAGTGTACAAGATTTTGTTACCATTTGAAAAAAGTATCCCCATTTCAAACACTTTAATGGCTACTACAGCAAACCTGTAAAATCTCAAATACTCTTTAAGGGGGTGTGAGTTCTTGAGGTTTGATGAGGGATAGGGGGCCAATATAAGGGCCAGTACCAGCACGCATCGCACATCTTGTGCGCACACCCCCCCGGCCCCCCCGATCATCGAAAACCCAATGCCACCGGTCAGGTTCTCCGACGATGGTGTCCCGGTGAAGAAAAATGCGACACCAGCACATGCCTGAGGATAGCATGTGCTGTCGCAATCCTCGGTTTGGTTCGATCTTAGACTGGAATGAACTCCGTATGCTTAGACTGGGAATGAACTCCGTATGCCTAAGTCAACCCATGAAACGAGCGTGCGGGCGCTCAGTCGGCCAGAGGGGTGGGATGGGCAAGCTGGGGATCGGCCGGGTCCTCCTCTACGTGCTGCTGATCCTGCTACTGCAACCCTCGGTCCGGTCTGATCTTAGACTGGGAATGATCTCCGTATGCCTAAGCCAACCGACGAAACGAGCGGGCAGGCGGGTACTACGTCGGCCAGAGAGACGGGATGTGCAAGTCGTGGATCGATAGAGTGGTAGGTGGGTTTAGGCACATCTTCATATTTCTACCATGCCAATGCCATTTTTCTGGCTTGTAAATTCATACAATGGTCCCTTAAGCCTTCATGTGAAGTTTCATGGCAAGACGACTCGTTCTCTATTTTTCATGGTTTTTGAAACTTTTTGCGGTTTGGGATTTTTTCAAATTTTTTCAAAAGGATTTTTCTCCTCAAATTTGGTAGACGCGATCCTTGTATTTTTGTTGCAATGCACAAAAAAATTCAGCTAAAAACTCGAAGTGTACAAGATTTTGTGACCATTTGAAAAAAGTGTCCCCATTTCCGACACTTTAATTGCTACTTGCAGCAAACCCGTAAAATCTCACATCCTCTTAAAGGGGGTGTGAGTTCTCAAGGTTTGATGAGGTATAGGGGGCCAATATAAGGGCCAAGTACCAGTACCCATCGCACATCACGTCCGTACACCCCCCCGGCCCCCCCGATCACCGGAACCCCAATGCAGTAGGACAGGTTCTCCGGCGATGGTGTTCCGATGAAGAAAAATGCGGCACCAGCACATGCCCGAGCCCAGCATGTGCTGTTGTAACCCTCGGTCCAATCCGATCTTAGACTGGGAATGAACTCCGTACGCTTAGACTGGGAATGAACTCCGTATTCCTAACTCAACCCATGAAACGAGCGTGCGGGCGCTCAGCCAGCCAGAGCGGAGGGATGCATAACCCGGGGATCGATCAGGTCCATCTTTGCGTGGTGCCGATCCTACTGCCACAACCCTCGGTCCAATCTGATCTTAGACTGGGAATGAACTTCGTATGCCTAAACCAACCGACGAATCAAGCCGACGGGCGGGCGGGCGGGCGCTGCACCGGCCAAAGAGGCGGGATGCACAAGCCGTGGATCGATAGGGTGGTAGGTGGGTTTAGGCACATCTTCATATTTCTGCCGTGCCAATGCCATTTTTCTGGCTTGTAAATTCATACAATGGTCCCTTATGCCTTCATGTGAAGTTTCATGGCAAGACGACTCATTTTCTATTTTTCATGATTTTCAAAACTTTTTACGGTTCGGGATTTTTTAAAAATTTTTCAGAAGGAGTTTTAACCCCAAACTTATTAGACGAGATCCTTTTATTTTTGTTGGCATACATAAAAACATTCAGCTAAAAACTCGAAGTGTACAAGATTTTGTGACCATTTGAAAAAAGTGTCCCCATTTCAGACACTTTAATGGCTACTGGCAGCAAACCTGTAAAATCTCAAATGCTCTTAAGGGGGTGTGATTTCTTAAGGTTTGATGAGGAATAGGGGGCCAATATAAGGGCCAAGTACCAGCACCCATCGCACATCATGTGCGCACACCCCCCAGCCCCCCCGATCGTCGAAACCCCAATGCCGCCGGTCAGGTTCTCCGGCGATGGTGTCTCGACAAAAAAAAATGCGACACCAGCACATGCCCAAGCCCAGCATGTGCTGTCGCAACCCTCGATCTGGTCTGATCTTAGACTGGGAATGAACTCCGTATGCTTAGACTGGGAATCAACTTCGTATGCCTAAGTGAACCCATGAAACGAGTGTGCGGGCGCTCAGTCGGCCAGAGGGGCGGGATGCGTAAGCCAGGGATCGACCAGGTCCCCCTCTGCGTGCTGCCGATCCTGCTGCTGCAACCCTCGATCGGGTATGATCTTAGACTGGGAATGAACTCTGTATGACTAAGCCAACCGACAAAACGAGCGGACGGGCGGGCACTACGTCGGCCAGAGAGGTGGGATGCGCAAGCCGTAGATCGATAGGGTGGTAGGTGGGTTTAGGCACATCTTCATATTTTTGCTGTGCCAATGCCATTTTTTTGGCTTGTAAATTCATACAATGGTCCCTTAAGCCTTCATGTGAAGTTTCATGGCAAGACGACTCATTTTCTATTTTTCACGATTTTTAAAACTTTTTACGGTTCGAGATTTTTTAAAATTCTTTCAGAAGGAGTTTTGACCCCAAACTTCGAACACATGATCCTTGTATTTTTGTTGGCTTGCACAAAAAAATTCAGCTAAAAACTCGAACTGTACAAGATTTTGTGACCATTTGAAAAAAGTATTCCCATTTCAGACACTTTAATGGCTACTGGCAGCAAACCTGTAAAATCTCAAATGCTTTTTAAGGCAATGTGAGTTCCCGAGGTTTGATGAGAGATAGGGGGCCAATATAAGGGCCAAGTACCAGCACCCATCGTACATCATGTGCGCACACCCCCCGGCCCCCCGATCGTCGGAACCCCAATGCCGCCGGTCAGGTTCTCCGACGATGGTGTCTCGACGAAGAAAAATGTGGCACCAGCACATGCTCGTGCCTAGCATGTGTTTCCGGAACCCTCGGTCCAGTTCGATCTTAGACTGGGAATGAACTCCGTATGGTTAGACTGGGAATGAACTCCGTATGCCTAAGTCAACACAAGAAATGAGTGTGCGGGCGCTTAGCCGGCTAGAGGGGCGGGATTTGCAAGCCGGGGATCGATCGGGTCCCCCTCTGCGTGCTGCCGATCCTGCTACCACAGCCTTCAATCCAGTTCATTCTTAGACTGGGAATGAACTCCGTATGCCTAAGACAATCGACGAAACGAGCGGGCGGTTGGGTGGGCACTACACCGGCCAGAGAGACGGGATGCGCAAGCTGTGGATCCATAGGGTGGTAGGTGGGTTTAGGCACATCTTCATATTTCTACCATGCAAATGCCATTTTTCTGGCTTGTAAATTCATACAATGGTCCCTTAAGCCTTCATGTGAAGTTTCATGGCAAGACGACTCGTTTTCTATTTTTCACGATTTTTGAAACTTTTAACGATTCGGGATTTTTGAAAATTTTTTCAGAAAGAGTTTTGGCCCCAAACTTGGTAGACGTGATCCTTGTATTTTTTTGCATGCACAAAGAAATTCAGCTAAAAACTCGAAGTGTACAAGATTTTGTGACCATTTGAAAAAGGTGCCCCCATTCCAAACACTTTAATGGCTACTGGTAGCAAACCTGTAAAATATCAAATGCTCTTTAAGGGGGTGTGAGTTTTCGAGGTTTGATGAGGGATAGGGGTCCAATATAAGGGCCAAGTACCAACACCCATCGTACATCATGTGTGCACACCCCCCGGCCCCCCGTCGATCGTCGAAACCCCAATGCCACCGGTCAGGTTCTCCGACGATGGTATCTCGACGAAGAAAAATACGGCACCAGCACATCCCTGAGCCCAGCATGTGTTGCCCCAACCCTCGGTTCGGTCTGATCTTAGACTAGGAATTAACTCCGTATGCTTAGACTGGGAATGAAGTCTGTGTACCTAGGTCAACACACGAAACGAACGTGCGGGCGTTCAGCCGACCAGAGGGGTGGGATGTGCAAGTCGAGGATCGGGCAGGACCCCCTCTGCATGCTACCGATCCTGCTACCATAGCCCTCGATCCGGTTCGATCTTAGACTGGGAATGAACTCTGTATGCCTAAGCCAACCGATGAAACGAGCGGGTGGGTGGTCGGGCACTACGCCGGCCAGAGAGACGGGATGTGCAAGCTGTGGATCCATAGGGTGGTAGGTGCATTTAGGCACATCTTCATATTTCTGCCATGCCAATGCCATTTTTCTGGCTTGTAAATTCATACAATTGTCCCTTAAGCCTTCATGTGAAGTTTCATGGCAAGACGACTCGTTTTCTTTTTTCACAATTTTTGAAACTTTTTACGGTTCAGGATTTTTTAAAATTTTTTCAGAAGGATTTTTGGCCCCAAACTTGGTAGACGTGATCCTTGTATTTTTGTTGGCTTGCAAAAAAAAATTCAGCTAAAAACTGGAAGCGTGCAAGATTTTGTGACCATTTGAAAAAAGTGTCCCGATTTCAGACACTTTATTGGCTACTGGCAGCAAACCTGTAAAATCTCAAATGCTCTTTAAGGGGGGGTGAGTTCACGAGGTTTGATGAGAGATAGGGGGCCAATATAAGGGCCAAGTACCAGCACCCATCGCACATCATGTGCGCACACCCCCCGGCCCCCTCGGATCGTCAGAACCCCAATGCCGCCGGTCAGGTTCTCCGATGAAGAAAAATACGGCACCAACACATGCCCGAGCCCAACATGTGCTACCGCAACCCTCGGTCTGGTCTAATCTTAGACTGGGAATGAGCTCCATATGCTTAGACTGGAATGAACTTCGTATGCCTAAGTCAACCCACGAAACGAGCGTGCAGGCACTTAGCCCGTCAGAGGGGCGAGATGCGCAAGTCGAGGATCTATCGGGTCCCCCTCTGCGTGCTGTCGATCCTGCTGCCGCAACCCTCGATCCGGTCTGATCTTAGACTGGGAATGAACTCTGTATGCCTAAGCCAACCGACGAAACGAGCGGGCGGGCAGGCGGGCACTACGTCGCCCAAAGAGGCGAGATGCACAAGCCGTAGATCGATAGGGTGGTAGGTGAGCTTAGGCACATCTTCATATTTCTACCATGCCAATGCCATTTTTCTGGCTTGTAAATTCATACAATGGTCCCTTAAGCCTTCATGTGAAGTTTCATGGCAAGACAACTTCTTTTCTATTTTTTACGATTTTCAAAACTTTTTGGGGTTCGAGACTTTTTAAAATTTTTTCAGAAGGAGTTTTGGCCCCAAACTTGGTAGACATGATCCTTGTATTTTTGTTGGCATGCACAAAAAAATTCAGCTAAAAAGTCGAAGTGTACAAGATTTTGTGACCATTTGAAAAAAATGTCCCCATTTCAGACACTTTAATGGCTACTGGCAGCAAACCTGTAAAATCTTAAATGCTCTTTAAGGGGGGGTAAGTTCTCGAGGTTTGATGAGGGATAGGGGGCCAAGATAAGGGCCAAGTACCAGTACCCACCGCACATCATGTGCGCACACCCCCCGGCCCCTCCGATCATCGGAACCCCAATGTCACCGGTCAGGTTCACCGATGATGGTGTCCGAACGAAGAAAAATGCGACACCAGCACATGCCTGAGCCCAGTATGTGCAGCCGTAACCCTCGATCTGGTCTGATCTTAGACTGGGAATGAACTCTGTATGCTTAGACTGGGAATGAACTCCGTATGCCTAAGTCAACCTACGAAAGGAGCGAACGGGCGCTCAACCGGCCAGAGGGGCGGGATGCGTAAGTCGAGGATCGGCCTGGTCCCCCTCTACGTGCTGTCGATCCTACTACCACAACCCTCAGTCCGGTCTAATCTTAGACTGGGAATGAACTCCGTATGCCTAAGCCAACCGACGAAATGAACGAGCGGGCGGGCGGGTACTACGCCGGCCATAGAGGCGGGATGCGCAAGCCATGGATCGATAGGGTGGTAGGTGGGCTTAGGCACATCTTCAGATTTCTATCATGCCAATGCCATTGTTCTGGCTTGTAATTTCATACAATGGTCCCTTAAGCCTTCATGTGAAGTTTCAGGGCAAGACGACTCATTTTCTATTTTTCACGATTTTCAAAACATTTTATGGTTTGGGATTTTTGAAAAGTTTTTCAGAAGGATTTTTGGCCCCAAACTTGGTAGATGTGATCCTTGTATTTTTGTTGGCATGCACAAAAAAATTCAGCTAAAAAGTCGAAGTGTACAAGATTTTGTGACCATTTGAAAAAAATGTCACCATTTCAGACACTTTAATGGCTACTGGCAGCAAACCTGTAAAATCTTAAATGCTCTTTAAGGGGGTGTGAGTTCTCGAGGTTTGATGAGGGATAGGGGACCAAGATAAGGGCCAAGTACCAGCACCCACCGCACATCATGTGCGCACACCCCCCGGCCCCCCTCGATCGTCAGAACCCCAATGCCGTCGGTTAAGTTCTCCGACGATGGTGGCCCGATGAAGAAATATGCGGCACCAGCACATGCCCGAGCCCAGCATGTGCTGTCGCAACCCTCGGTCTGGTCTGATCTTAGACTTGGAATGAAACCCGTATGCTTAGTCTGGGAATGAACTCCGTATGCCTAAGTCAACCCGCGAAACGAGCGTGCGGGTGCTTAGCGGGCCAGAGGGGTCGGATGTGCAAGTCAGAGATCGATCGGGTCCCCCTCTGTGTGCTGTCGATCCTGCTCCGCAACCCTCGGTCTGGTCCAATCTGAGACTGGGAATGAACTCCGTATGCCTAAGCCAACCAACGAAACAAGTGGGTGGGTGGGCGGGCATTACGTCGACCAGAGAGGCGGGATGCTCAAGCCGTGGATCAATAGGGTGGTAGGTGGGTTTAGGCACATTTTCATATTTCTGCCATGCCAATGCCATTTTTCTGGCTTGTAAATTCATACAATGGTCCCTTAAGCCTTCATGTGAACTTTCATGGCAAGACGACTCGTTTTCTATTTTTCATGATTTTCAAAACTTTTGACGGTTTGGTATTTTTTAAAATTTTTTCAGAAGGAGTTTTGGTCCCAAACGTGGTAGACGTGATCCTTGTATTTTTTTTGGCATGCACAAAAAATTTCAGCTAAAAACTCGAAGTGTACAAGATTTTGTGACCATTTGAAAAAATACGACACCAGCACATGCTCAAGCCCATAATGTGCTACCGCAACCCTCTTTGTGGTCCAATATTAGATTGGGAATGAACTCCGTATGCCTAAGTCAACCCACGAGACGAGCGTGCGGGCGCTCAGCCATCCAGAGGGGGGGATGCGCAAGCCGGGGATCGGCCAAGTTCCCCTCTGCGTGCTGTCAATCCTGCTACCGCAACCCTTGGTCCGATCTGATCTTAGACTGGGAATGAACTCCGTATGCCTAAGCCAACTGACAAAACAAGCGGGCGGGCGGGCAGGCACTACTCTGGCCAGAGAGGCGGGATGCACAAGCCGTGGATGGATAGGGTGGTGGTGGGTTTCGGCACGTCTTCATATTTCTGCCGTGCCAATGCCATTTTTCTGGCTTGTAAATTCATACAATGGTCCCTTAAGCCTTCATGTGAAGTTTCATGGCAAGACGACTCATTTTCTATTTTTCACGATTTTTAAAACTTTTTAAGGTTCGGGATTTTTTAAAATTTCTTCAGAAAGAGTTTTAGCCCAGCAAAGAAAAATACGATGGTGTCCCAGCGAAGAAAAATGCGACACCTGCACATGCCCGAGCCTAGCATGTGCTGCTGTAACCCTCGATCCGATCCGATCTTAGACTGGGAATGAACTCCATATGCTTGGACAAGGAATGAACTACGTATGCCTAAGTCAACCCACGAAACGAGCGTATGGGCGCTCAACCGGCTAGAAGGGCGAGATGCGCAAGTCGGGGATCGATCGGGTCCCCCTATGCGTGCTCCCTATCCTGTTGCCGCAACCGTCGATCCGGTCCGATCTTAGACAGGAATGAACTCCTTATGCCTAACCTAACCGACGAAATGGGCGGAAGGCCGGGCGGGCGGGTGGGCACTACGTCGGTCAGAGAGGCGGGATGCGCAAACCGTTGATCGATAGGGTGGTAGGTGGGTTTAGGCACATCTTCATATTTCTGCCATGCCAATGCAATTTTTCTAGCTTGTAAATTCATACAATGGTCCCTTAAGCCTTCATGTGGAGTTTCATGGCAAGACGACTCGTTTTTTACTTTTCATGATTTTTGAAACTTTTTACGATTCGAGATTTTTTAAAATTTTTTCAGAAGGAGTTTTGGTCCCAAACTTGGTAGACATGATCCTTGTATTTTTTTTGGCATGCAGCAAAAAATTCAGCTAAAAACTCGAAGTGTACAAGATGTTGTGACCATTTGAAAAAAGTGTCCCCATTTCAGACACTTTAATGGGTACTGGCAGCAAACCTGTAAAATCTCAAATGCTCTTTAAGGGGGTGTGAGTTCTTGAGGTTTGATGAGGGATAGGGGGCCAATATAAGGGCCAAGTACCCGCACCCATCGCACATCATGTGCGTACACCCCCTCCGGTCCCCCTATCGTCGGAACCCCAATGCTGTCGGTCAGGATCTCCGGCGATGGTGTCTCGGCGAAGAAAAATGCGAGACGAGCACATGCCCGAGCCCAGCATGTGCTGTCGTAACCCTCGGTCCGGTCCGATCTTAGACTGGGAATGAACTCCGTATGCCTAAGTCAACCTACAAAACGATCATGCGAGCGCTCAGTCGGCCATAGAGGCAGAATGCGAAAGCTGGGGATGGGCCGGGTCCCCCTCTGCGTGCTGTCGAACCTACTGCCGCAATCCTCAGTCTGGTTTGATCTTAGACTGGGAATGAACTCTGTATGCCTAAGCCAACCGACGAAATAGGCGGGCGAGCGGGCATTACGTCGGCCAGAGAGGCGAGATGCACAACTCGTGGATCGATAAGGTGGTAGGTGGGTTTAGGCACATCTTCATATTTTTGTTGGCATGCCCATTTTGTGTCCATTTGAAAAGAGTGTCCCCATTTCAGTCACTTTAAAGGCTACTGGTAGCAAACCTGTAAAATCTTAAATGCTCTTTAAGGGGGTGTGAGTTCTCGAGGTTTGATGGGGGATACAGGGCCAATATAAGGGCCAAGTACCAGCACCCATTGCACATCATGTGCACACACCCCCCGGCCCCACCGATCGCCGAAACCCCAATACCATCGGTCAGGTTCTCTGATGATGGTGTCCTAGCGAAGAAAAATACGGCACCAGCACATGCCCGAGCCCAGCATGTGCTGTCGCAACCCTCGGTCTGGTCTGATCTTACACTGGGAATGATCTCCGTATGCTTAGACTGGGAATGAACTCCGTATGCCTAAGTCAACCCATGAAACAAGCGTGCGAGCGCTCAGCTGGCTAGAGGGGCGGGATGCACAAGCCGGGGATCGGCCAGGTACCCCTCTGTGTGCTATCGATCCTGCTGCCACAACCCTCTATCTGGTCTGATCTTAGACTGGGAATGAACTCTGTATGCCTAAGCCAACCGACGAAACAAGCGGGCGGGCGGGCGGGCACTACGTCGGCCAGAGAGGCGGGATGCGCAAGCCATGGATCGATAGGGTGGTAGGTGGGTTTAGGCACATCTTCATATTTCTACCATGACAATGCCATTTTTCTGGCTTGTATATTAATACAATGGTCCCTTATGCCTTCATGTGAATTTTCATGGCAAGACGACTCGTTTTCTATTTTTCACGATTTTTAAAACTTTTTACGGTTCAAGATTTTTTAAAATTTTTTTACAAGGAGTTTTGGCCCCAAACTTGGTAGACGTGATCCTTGTATTTTTGTTGGCAAGCACAAAATAATTCAGCTAAAAACTCGAAGTGTACAAGATTTTGTGACCATTTGAAAAAAGTGTCCCTATTTCAGACACTTTAATCGCTACTGGCAGGAAACTTGTAAAATCTCAAATGATCTTTAAGGGGGTGTGAGTTCTCGAGGTTTGATGAGGGATAGGGGGCCAATATAAGGGCCAAGTACCAGCACCCATCGCACATCATGTGCGCACACCCCCCCGATTGCCCTGATCGTCGGAACCCCAATGCCGTCAGTCAGGTTCTCCGATGATGGTATCCCGGTGAAGAAAAATGCGGCACCAGCGCATTCCCAAGCCCAGCATGTGCTGCCGCAACCCTCGGTCCGGTCCAATCTTAGACTGGGAATGAACTCTGTATGCCTAAGTCAACCCACGAAATTAGCGTGCGAGCGCTAAGCCGGCCAAAGGGGCAGGATGTGCAAACCGGGGATCGATCGGGTCCCCCTCTGCGTGCTGTCGATCCTACTACCGCAACCTTCGGTTTGGTCCAATCTTGTACTGGGAATGAACTCCGTATGCCTAAGCCAACCGACAAAACGAACGGGTGGGCGGGTGGGTGGGCACTACGCAGGCCAAAGAGGCACTACGCAAGCCGTGGTTCGATAAGGTGGCAGTTGGGTTTAGGCACATCTTCATATTTCTGCCATGCCAATGCCATTTTTCTTGCCTGTAAATTCATACAATGGTCCTTTAAGCCTTCATGTGGAGTTTCATGGCAAGACAACTCGTTTTCTATTTTTCATGATTTTAAAAACTTTTTGCGGTTCGAGATTTTTTAAAATTTTTTCAGAAGTACTTTTGGCCCCAAACTTGGTAGACGTGATCCTTGTATTTTTATTGGTATGCACAAAAACATTAAGCTAAAAACTTGAAGTGTACAAGATTTTGAGACCATTTGAAAAGAGTATCCCCATTTCAAACACTTTATAGGCTACTGGCAGCAAACTTGTAAAATCTCAAATGCTCTTTAAGGGGGTGTGAGTTCTCCAGGTTTGATGAGGGATAGGGGCCAATATAAGGGCCAAGTACAAGCACCCACCACACATCATGTGCGTACACCCCCCTCGGCCCCCCCGATCGTCGGAACCCCAATGCTGCCAGTTAGGTTCTTCGACGATGGTGTCCTGACGAAGAAAAATACGGCACCAGCACATGCCCTAGCCCAGCATGTGCTATCGCAACACTCGGTCTGGTTCGATCTTAGACTGGGAATGAACTCCGTATGCTTAGACTGGGAATGAACTCTGTATGCCTAAGACAACCCATGAAATGAGCGTGCGGGCGCTCAGCTGGCCAGAAGGGGGGGATGCGCAAGCCGAGAATCGATCGGGTCCCCTTCTACGTGCTACTAATCCTGCTGCCGCAACCTTCGGCACGATCCGATCTTAGGCTGGGAACGAACTCCGAATGCCTAAGTCAACCCACGAAACGAGCGTGCGGTCGCTCAGCTGGCCAGAGGGTCAGGATGCGCAAGTCAAGGATCAATCGGGTCCCCCTCTACGTGCTACCGATCCTGCTATCGCAACCGTCAGCCCGGTCCAATCTTAGACTAGGAATGAACTCCGTATTCCTAAGCCAACCGATGAAACGAGCGGGCGGGCCAACGGGCACTGCGCCGGCCAAAGAGGCGGGATGCGCAAGCCGTGGTTTGATAGGGTAGTAGGTGGGTTTAGGCACATCTTCATATTTCTGCCATGCCAATGCCATTTTTTTGGCTTGTAAATTCATACAATGGTCCCTTAAGCCTTCATGTGAAGTTTCTTGGCAAGACGACTCGTTTTCTATTTTTCATGATTTTTGAAACTTTTTACGGTTCGAGATTTTTTAAAATTTTTTCAAAAGCACTTTTGGCCCCAAACTTGGTAGACGTGATCCTTGTGTTTTTGTTGGTATGCACAAAAGCATTAAGCTAAAAACTCGAAGTGTATAAGATTTTGTGACTATTTGAAAAAAGTACCCTCATTTCAAACACTTTAATTGCTACTGGCAGCAAACCTATAAAATCTCAAATGCTCTTTAAGGGGGTGTGAGTTCTCGAGGTTAAATGAGGGATAGGGGGCCAATATAAGGGCCAAGTACCAGCACCCATCACACATCATGTGCGCACAGCCCCCCCGGCCACCCCCGATCACCGGAACCCCAATGCCACCGATCAGGTTCTCCGATGATGGTGTCCCAAGGAAGAAAAATGCGGCACCAGCACATGCCCAAGCCCAGTATGTGCTGCCGCAACCCTCGGTCCGATCCGATCTTAGACTGGGAAAGAACTCTGTAGCTTAGACTGGGAATGAACTCCGTATGCCTAAGTCAATCCACAAAACGAGCATGCGGGCACTCAACCGGCCAGAGGGGCCAACTGCGTAGGTCGGGGATCGATCGAGTCCCCTTCTGCGTGCTACCGATCCTGCTACCGCAACCCTCGGTTTGATCCGATCTTAATCTGGGAAAAAACTCTGTTTGCCTAAGCCAACCGACAAAACGAGTGGGCGGGCGGGCGGGCACTACTCCGGTCAGAGAGGCAGGATGCGCAAGCCGTGTATCGATAGGGTGGTAGGTGGGTTTAGGCACATCTTAATATTTCTGCCGCGCCAATGCCATTTTTTTGGCTTGTAAATTCATACAATGGTCCCTTAAGCCTTCATGTGAAGTTTCATGGCAAGACGACTCGTTTTCTATTGTTCATGACTCGAAGTGTACAAGATTTAGTGACCATTTGAAAAAAGTGTCCCCGTTTCAAACACTTTAATGGCTACTGGTAGCAAACCTGTAAAATCTCAAATGCTCTTTCAGGGGGTGTGAGTTCTCGAGGTTTGATGAGGTATAGGGGGCCAATATAAGGGCCAAGTACCAGCACCCATCGCACATCATGTGCACACACCCCCCCGACCCCTGCCCGATCGTTGGAACCCCAATGCCGCCGGTTAGGTTTTCCAGTGATAGTGTCTCGATGAAGAAAAATACGGCACCAGCACATGCCCGAGCCCAACATGTGCTGTCGCAACCCTTTGTCTGGTTCGATCTTACACTGGGAATGAACTCTGTATGCCTAAGTCAACCCACGAAACGAGCATACGGGCATTCAGCCACCCAGAGGAGCAGGATGCGCAAGCCGGGGATCAGTCGGGTTCCTCTCTGGGTGCTACCGATCCTGCCACCGTAACACTCGGTCTGGTCTGATCTTAGACTGGGAATGAACTCTGTATGCCTAAGTCAACTCACGAAATGAGCGTGCGGTCGCTCAGTTGGCCAGAGGGTCGGGATGCACAAGTCGGGGATCAATCGGGTCCTCCTCTGCGTGCTACCAATCCTACTGCCGCAACCCTCGGTTCGGTCCGATCTTACACTAGGAATTAACTCTGTATGCCTAAGCCAACCGACGAAATTAGTGGGCGAGCCAGCGGGCACTGCATCGGCCAGAGAGGCGGGATGCGTAAGCCGTGGATCGATAGGGTGGTAGGTGGGTTTAGGCACATCTTCATATTTCTACCGTGCCAATTCCATTTTTTTGGCTTGTAAATTCATACAATTGTCCCTTAAGCCTTCATGTCAAGTTTCTTGGCAAGACGACTCGTTTTCTATTTTTCACGATTTTTGAAACTTTTTACAGTTCGGGATTTTTTAAAATTTTTTCAAAAGGACTTTTGGCCCCAAAGTTGGTAGACGTGATCCTTGTGTTTTTGTTGGAATGCACAAAAACATTAAGCTAAAAACTCGAAGTGTACAAGATTTTGTGACCATTTGAAAAAAGTATCCTCATTTCAAACACTTTAATTGCTACTGGCAGCAAACCTGTAAAATCTCAAATGCTCTTTAAGGGGGTGTGAGTTCTCGAGGTTTGATGACCGATAGGGGGCCAACATAAGGGCCAAGTACCAGCACCCATCGCACATCATGTGCGTACACACCCCGATCGTCGGAACCCTAATACCGTCGGTAAGATTCTTTGACGATGGTGTCCCGACGTAGAAAAATGCGGCACCAGCACATGCCTGAACCCAGCATGTGCTGCAGCAACCCTCGGTCCGGTCCGATCTTAGACTGGGAATGAACTCCGTATGCCTAAGTCAACCCACGAAACAAGCGTACGGGCGTTCAACTGACCAGAGGGGTGGGATGCGCAAGCCGGGGATCGGTCGGGTCCCTCTCTGCGTGCTACCGATCTTGCTGTCGCAACCCTTGATCTGATCTGATCTTAGACTGAGAATAAACTCCATATGCCTAAGCCAACCGACGAAACGAGTGAGCAGGCGGGCGGGCACTACGTCGGCCAGAGAGGCGGGATGCGCAAGCCGTCGATCGATAGGGTGGTAGGTGGGTTTGGGCACATCTTCATATTTCTGCCGTGCCAATGCCATTTTTCTGGCTTGTAAAAAAATACAATTGTCCCTTAAGCCTTCATCTGAAGTTTCATGGCAAGGCGACTTGTTTTCTATTTTTCATGATTTTTGAAACTTTTTAGGGTTCAAGATTTTTTAAAATTTTTCAGAAGGAGTTTTGGCCCCAAACTTAGTAGACTTGATCCTTGTATTTTTGTTGGCATGCACACAAAAATTCAGCTAAAAACTCGAAGTGTACAAGATTTTGTGACCATTTGAAAAAAGTGTTCCTATTTCAGACACTTTAATGGCTACTGGCAGCAAACTTGTAAAATCTCAAATGCTCTTTAAGGGGGTGTGAGTTCTCGAGGTTTGATGAGGGATAGGGGGCCAATATAAGGGCCAAGTACCAGCACCCATCGCACATCATGTGCGCACACCCCCCCGGCCCCCCAATCGTCGGAGCCCCTATGTCGCCTGTCAGGTTCTCCGACGATGGTGTCCCAGTGAAGAAAAATACGGCACCAGCACATGCCCGAGCCCAGCATGTGCTGTCACAACCCTCGATCCGATCCGATCTGAGACTGGGAATGAACTTCGTATGCTTAGACTAGGAATGAACTCCGTATGCCTAAGTCAACCCATGAAACGAGCGTGGGGGGGCTCAGCCGGCCAGAGAGACGGGATGCACAAGCCGAGGATCGGCCGGGTCCCCCGTAACGTGCTACCGATCCTGCTACCACAGCCCTCGGTCCGGTCCAATCTTAGACTGGGAATGAACTCCGTATGCCTAAGCCAACCGACGAAACGGAGGGGCGGGCAGGCGGGCACTACGCCGGCCAGAGAGACGGGATGCGCTAGCCGTGGATCGATAGGGTGGTAGGTGGGTTTAGGCACATCTTCATATTTCTGCTGTGCCAATGCCATTTTTCTGGTTGTAAATTCATACAATGGTCCATTAAGCCTTCATGCGAAGTTTCATGGCAAGACGACTCGTTTTCTATTTTTCAAGATTTTTGAAACTTTTTACGGTTAAGGATATGTTAAAATTTTTTCAGAAGGAGTTTAGGCCCCAAACTTGGTAGACATGATCCTTGTATTTATGTTGGAATTCATAAAAACATTCAGCTAAAAACTTGAAGTGTACAAGATTTTGTGACCATTTGAAAAAAGTGTCCCCATTCTAGATACTTTAATGGCTACTTTCTGCAAACCTGTAAAATGTCAAATGCTCTTGAAGGGGGTGTGTGTTCTCGAGGTTTGATGAGGGGTAGGGGGCCAATATAAGGGCCAAGTACCAGCACCCATTGCACATCATGTGTGCACACCCCCCGGCCCTCCCGATCGTCGGAACCCTAATGCCGTCGGTCAGGTTCTCCGGCGATGGTGTCCCGACGAAGAAAAATATGGCACCAGCACATGCCCGAGCCCAGCATGTGCTACCGCAATCCTCGGTCCGATCCGATCTTAGACTGGGAATGAACTTCGTATGCTTAGACTGGGAATGAACTCCGCATGCCTAAGTCAACCCACGAAACGAGCGTACGGGCGCTCAACCGGCCATAGGGGCGGGTTGCGTAAGTCAGGGATCGGTCGGGTCCCCCTCTGCGGCTGCCGATCCTGCTGTCGCAACTCTTGGTCCAATCCGATCTTAGACTGGGAATGAACTCCGTATGCCTATGCCAATTGACGAAACGAGCGGGCGGGCGGGCGGGCACCACCCCGGCCAGAGAGACGGGATACGCAAGCCGTGGATCGATAGGGTGGTAGGTGGGTTTAGGCACATCTTCATATTTTTTTCATGCCAATGCCATTTTTCTTTCTTGTAAATTCATACAATGGTCCCTTAAGACTTCATGTGAAGTTTCATGGCAAGACAACTCGTTTTCTATTTTTCATGATTTTCAAAAAGTTTTACGGTTCGGGAATTTTTGAAATTGTTTTACAAGGATTTTTGGACCCAAACTTGGTAGACGTGATCCTTGTATTTTTTTTGGCATGCACAAAAAAATTCAGCTAAAAACTCAAAGTGTACAAGATTTTGTGACCATTTGAAAAAAGTGTCCCCATTTCAGACATTTTAATGGCTACTGGCAGCAAACCTGTAAAATCTCAAATGCTCTTTAAGGGGGTGTGAGTTCTCGAGGTTTGATGAGGGATATGGGGCCAATATAAGGGACAAGTGCCAGCACCCATCGCACATCATGTACGCACACCCCCCGGCCCCCCGATCGCCGGAACCCCAATGCCGTCGGTTAGGTTCTCTGACGATGGTGTCCCGACGAAGAAAAATACGGCAACAGCACATGCCGGTGCCCAGCATGTGCTGCCGCAACCCTCGGTCTAGTCTGATCTTAGACTGGGAATGAACTCTCTATGCCTACATCAACCCACGAAACGAGCGTACGGGTGCTCAACCGGCTAGAGGGGCGGGATACGCAAGTCGGGGGTCGGTCGGGTCCCTATCTGCGTGCTACCGATCCTGCTATCACAACCCTCGGTCTGGTCCAATCTTAGACTAGGAATGAACTCCGTATGCCTAAGCCAACTGATGAAACGAGCGGGCGGACTGGCGGGCACTACGTCAGCCAGAGAGACGGGATGTGTAAGCTGTGGATCGATAATGTGGTAGGTGGGTTTAGGGACATCTTCATATTTCTGCCATGCCAATGCAATTTTTCTGGCTTGTAAAAAAATACAATGATCCCTTTAAGCCTTCATGTGAAGTTTTATGGCAAGACGACTCGTTTTCTATTTTTCATGATTTTCAAAACTTTTTACGGTTCAGGATTTTTTAAAATTTTTTCAGAAGGAGTTTTGGCCCCAAACTTGGTAGACGTGATCCTTGTATTTTTGTTGGCATGCACAAAAACATTCAGCTAAAAACTCGAAGTGTACAAGATTTTGTGACTATTCGAAAAAAGTGTCCCCATTTCAGACACTTTAATGGCTACTGGCAGCAAACCTGTAAAATCTCAAATGCTCTTTAAGGGGGTGTGAGTTCTCGAGGTTTGATGAGGGATAGGGGCCCAATATAAGGGCCAAGTACCAGCACCCATCACACATCATGTGCGGACAAACCCTCCCCGGCCCCCCCATAGTCGAAACCCCAATATCGTCGGTCAGGTTCTCCAGTAATGGTGTCCCGACGAAGAAAAATGCGACACCAGCAAATTCCCGAGCCCAGCATGTGCTGAACCCTCGGTCCAGTCCCATATTCGACTAGGAATGAACTCCGTATGCCTAAGTCAACCCACGAAACGAGGTGTGGGCGTTCAGCCGGCCAGAGGGGCGGGATGCGTAAGCCGGGGATCGATCGGGTCCCCCTCTGCATGCTGTCGATCCTGCTACCGGAACCCTCGGTCCGGTCTGATCTTAGACTAGGAATGAACTCCGTATGCCTAAGGCAATGGACGGAACGAGTGGGCGGACGTGCGGCCACTACGCCGGCCAGAGAGGCGGGGTGCACAAGCCGTGGATTGATAGGGTGGTAGGTGGGTTTAGGCACATCTTCATATTTTTGCCATGCCAATGCCATTTTTCTGGCTTGTAAATTCATACGATGGTCCCTTAAGCCTTCTTGTGAAGTTTCATGGCAAGACGACTCGTTTTCTATTTTTCACGATTTTTGAAACTTTTTACGGTTTGGGATTTTTTAAAATTTTTTTAGAAGGAGTTTTGGCCCCTAACTTGGTAGACGGGATCCTTGTATTTTTGTTGGCATGCACAAAAACATTCAGCTAAAAATTCGAAGTGTACAAGATTTTTTGACCATTGGAAAAAAGTGTCCTCATTTCAGACACTTTAATAGCTACTGGCAGCAAACCTGTAAAATCTCAAATGCTCTTTAAGGGGGTGTGAGTTCTCGAGCTTTGATGAGGGATAGGGGGCCAATATAAGGGCCAAGTACCAGCACCCATCACACATCATGTGTGCACACCCCCCCGACCCCACCGAACGTCGAAACCCCAATGCCGTCGGTCAGGTTCTCCGGCGACGGTGTCCCGGCGAAGAAAAATGCAGCACCAGCACATCCCCGAGCCCAGCATGTGCGATCGCAACCCTCGGTCTGGTCTGATCTTGACTGGGAATGAACTCCGTATGCTTAGACTAGGAATGGACTTCGTATGCCTAAGTCAACCCATGAAACGAGCGTTCGGGCGCTCAGCCGGCCAGAAGGGTGGGATGGCAAGCCGAGGATTGATCGGGTCCCCTTCTACGTGCTGTCGATCCTGCTGCCGCAACCCTTGGGCAGGTCCAATCTTAGACTGGGAATGAACTCCGTATGCCTAAGCCAACCGACGTAACGAGTGGGCGAGCGGGCGGGCACTACGCCAGCCAGAGAGGCGGGATATGCAAGCTGTGGATCGATAGGGTGGTAGGTAGGTTTAGGCACATCTTCATATTTTTGCCATGCCAATGCCATTTTTCTGGCTTGTAAATTCATACAATGGTCCCTTAAGCCTTCTTGTGAAGTTTCATGGCAAGACGACTCGTTTTCTATTTTTTATGATTTTTGAAACTTTTTGCGGTTCGGCATTTTTGAAAATTTTTTCAGAAGGAGTTTTGACCCCAAAGTTGATAGACGTGATCCTTGTATTTTTGTTGGCATGCACAAAAACATTCAGCTAAAAACTCGAAGTGTACAAGATTTTGTGACCATTTCAAAAAACTGTCCCCATTTCAGACACTTTAATGGCTACTGGCAGCAAACCTATAAAATCTCAAATGCTCTTTAAGGGGGTGTGAGTTCTCGAGGTTTGATGAGGGATAGGGGCCCAATATAAGAGCCAAGTACCAGCACCCATCGCACATCATGTGTGCACACCCCCTCAGCCCCGCTCGATCGTCGGAACCCCAATACCGCCGGTTAGGTTTTCCGGCAATGGTGTCCCGACGAAGAAAAATGTGGCACCAGCACATGCCCGAGCCCAGCATGTGCTATTGTAACCCTCGGTCCGATCCAATCTTAGACTGGGAATGAACTTCGTATGCCTAAGTCAACCCACCAAACGAGCGTGCGGGCGCTCAGCCGGCCAGAGGGTCGGGATGTGCAAGCCGGGGATCGGCCGGGTCCTCCTCTGCGTGTTGCCGATCTTGCTACCGCAACCCTCGGTCTAGTCTAATCTTAGACTGGGAATGAACTCCGTATGCCTAAGCCAACCGACAAAACGAGCGGGCAGGCGGGCGGGCACTACGTCGGCCAGAGATGAGGGATGCGCAAGCCATGGATCGATAGGGTAGTAGGTTGGTTTACATACATCTTCATATTTTTTCCATGCCAATGCCATTTTTTTGGCTTTTAAATTCATACAATGCTCCCTTAAGCCTTCATGTGAAGTTTCATGGCAAGACGACTCGTTTTTTATTTTTCATGATTTTTGAAACTTTTTACGGTTCAGATTTTTTTAAATTTTTTCAGAAGGAGTTTTGGCCCCAAACTTGGTAGACGTGATCTTTGTATTTTTGTTGGCATGCACAAAAAAATTCAGCTAAAAACTCTAAGTGTACAAGATTTTGCGACAATTTGAAAAGCAACACTCAGTTCGATCTGATCTTCGACTGGAAATGAACTCCGTATGCTTAGACTGGGAATGAACTCCGTATGCCTAAGTCAACCGATGAAACGAGCGTGCGGGTGCTCAACCGGCTAGAGGGGCGTGATGCGTAAGCCGAGGATCGGTCGGGTCCCCCTCTGCGCGCTGTTGATCCTGCTATCGTAACCCTCGGTCCGGTCAGATCTTAGACTGGGAATGAACTCCATATGCCTAAGCCAACCGACGAAACGAGCGGGCGGGCGAGCGCTCATTACGTCGGCCAGAGAGGCGGGATGCGCAAGCCGTGGATCGATAGGGTGGTAGGTGGCTTTAGGCACATCTTCATATTTCTGCCATGCCAATGCCATTTTTCTGGCTTGTAAATTCATACAATGGTCCCTTAAACCTTCATGTGAAGTTTCATGGCAAGACGACTCATATCCTATTTTTCAGGATTTTCAAAACTTTTTACGGTTTGGGATTGTTTAAAATCTTTTCAGAAGGAGTTTTGGCCCCAACCTTGGTAGACATGACCCTTGTATTTTTGTTGGCATGCACAAAAAAATTCAGCTAAAAACTTGAAGTGTACAAGATTTTGTGACCATTTGAAAAAAATGTCCCCATTTCAGACACTTTAATGGCTACAGGCAGCAAACCTGTAAAATCTATAATGCTCTTTAAGGGGGTGTGAGTTCTCGAGGTTTGATGAGGGGTAGGGGGCCAATATAAGGGACAAGTACCAGTAACCATCACACATCATGTGCGCACACCCCCCCGGCCCCTCCGATCGCCGAAACCCCAATGTCGCTGGTCAGGTTCTCCGGCGATGGCGTTTCGATGAAGAAAAATGCTGCACCAGCACATGCCCGAGCCTAGCATGTGCTGCCGCAACCCTCGGTCTGATCCAATCCTAGACTGGGAATGAACTCCATATGCCTAAGTCAACCCATGAAACAAGCGTGCGGGTGCTAAGCCGGCCAGGGGGTGGGATGCGCAAGCCGAGGATCGGTCAGGTCCCCCTCTGCGTGCTACCGATCCTACTGCCAGAACCCTCAGTCCGATCCAATCTTAGACTGGGAATGAACTCTGTATGCCTAAGCCAATCGACGAAACGAGCGGGCGGACGGGCGGGCACTACGCTGCCAGAGAGGCGGGATGCGTAAGCCGAGGATCAATAGGGTGGTAGGTGGGTTTAGGCACATCTTCATATTTCTACCGTGCCAATTCCATTTTTCTGGCTTGTAAATTCATACAATGGTCCCTTAAGCCTTCATGTGAAGTTTCATGGCAAGACGACTCGTTTTCTATTTTTTACAATTTTCAAAACGTTTTACGGTTCAGGATTTTTTAAATTTTTTTCAGAAGGAGTTTTGGCCCCAAACTTGGTAGACGTGATCCTGGTATTTTTTTTTTCATGCACAAAAAAATTCAGCTAAAAACTCGAAGTGTACAAGATTTTGTGACCATTTGAAAAAAGTGTCCCCATTTCAGACACTTTAATGGCTACTGGCAGCAAACCTGTAAAATCTCAAATGCTCTTTAAGGGGGTGTGAGTTCTCGAGATTTGATGAGGGATAGGGGGCCAATATAAGGGCCAAGTACCAGCACCCATTGCACATCATGTGCGCACACCCTCCCCGGCCCCCCGATCGTCGGATCCCCAATGCCGTCGGTTAGGTTCTTCGGCGATGGTGTCCCGACGAAGAGAAATACAGCACCAGCACATGCCTGAGCCTAGCACATGCTGCAACCCGTGGTCTGGTATGATCTGAGACTAGGAATGAACTCCGTATGCTTAGACTGGGAACGAACTCCGTATGCCTAAGTCAACCCACAAAACGAGCGTATGGGTACTCAGTCGGCCAGAAGGGCGGGATGCGCAATCCAGGGATCGGTCGGGTCCCCTCTGCGTGCTGTGGATCCTGTTGCCACAACCCTCGATGCAGTCTGATCTTAGACTACGAATGAACTCCGTATGCCTAAGCCAACCGATGAAACGAGCGGGCAGGCGGGCGAGCACTACTCCGGCCAGAGAGGCGGGATGCGCAAACCGTGGATCGATAGGGTGGTAGGTGGGTATAGGCACCTCTTCATATTTTTGCCATGCCAATGCCATTTTCTTGGCTTGTAAATTCATACAATGGTCCCTTAAGCCTTCATGTGAAGTTTCATGGCAAGACGACTAGTTTTCAATTTTTCACGATTTTTGAAACTTTTTACGGTTCGGGATTTTTCAAAATTTTTTCAGAAGGAGTTTTGGCCCCAAACTTAATAGATATGATCCTTGTATTTTTTTTTGCATGCACAAAAAAATTTAGCTAAAAACTCAAAGTGTACAAGATTTTGTGACCATTTGAAAAAAGTGTCCCCATTTCAGACACTTTAATGGCTACTGGCAGCAAACCTATAAAATCTAAAATGCTCTTTAAGGGGGTGTGAGTTCTCGAGGATTGATGAGGGATAGGGGGCAAATATAAGGGCCAAGTACCAGCACCCATCGCACATCATGTGCGCACACCCCCCCGACCCCTTCGATCGTCGGAACCCCAATGCCACCGATCAGGTTCTCCAGCGATGGTGTCTCGACAAAGAAAAATGTGGCACCAGCACATGCCCGAGCCCAGCTTGTGCTGCCGCAACACTCAGTTCGATCTGATCTTCAACTGGGAATGAACTCCGTATGCTTAGACTGGGAATGAACTCCGTATGCCTAAGTCAACCGACGAAACGAGCGTGCGGGCGTTCAGCCGGCCAAAGGGGCGTGATGCGTAAGTCGGGGATCGGTCGGGTCCCCCTTTGCGTGCTGTTGATCCTGCTATCGTAACCCTTGGTCCAGTCAGATCTTAGACTGGGAATGAACTCCATATGCCTAAGCCAACCGACGAAACGAGCGGGCGGGCGAGTGCGCATTACGTCGGCCAGAGAGGCGGGATGCGCAAGCCGTGGATCGATAGGGTGATAGGTGGGTTTAGGCACATCTTCATATTTCTGCCATGCCAATACTATTTTTTTGGCTTGTAAATTCATACATTGGTCCCTTAAGCCTTCATGTGAAGTTTCATGGCAAGACGACTCGTTTCCTATTTTTCACAATTATTGAAACTTTTTATGGTTCAAGATTTTTTAAAATTTTTTCAGAAGGAGTTTTGGCCCCAAATTGGTAGACGTGATCCTTTTATTTTTGTTGGCATGCACAAAAAAATTCCGCTAGAAACTCGAAGTGTACAAGATTTTGTGACCATTTGAAAAAAGTGTCCCCATTTCAGACACTTTAATGGCTACTGGCAGCAAACCTGTAAAATCTCAAATGCCCTTTAAAGGGGTGTGAGTTCTCGAGGTTTGATGAGGGATGGGGGGCCAATATAAGGGCCAAGTACCAGCACCCATCGCACATCATGTGTGCACACCCCCCGGTAACCCCCCGGTCAGGTTCTCCGATGATGCTATCCTAGCGAGGAAAAATACAGCACCAGCACATGCCCGAGCCCAGCATCTGCTGCCGCAACCCTCGGTCTGGTCCGGTCTGATCTTAGACTGGGAATGAACTCCGTATGCTTAGACTAGGAATGAACTTCGTATGCCTAAGTCAACCCACGAAACGAGTGTGCAGGCGCTCAGCCGGCTAGTGGGGCGGGTTGCAAAGCCGGGGATCGATCGGGTCTCCCTCTGCGTGCTGTCGATCCTACTACTGCAACCCTCAGTCTGGTCTGATCTTAGACTAGGAATGAACTCCGTATGCCGAAGCCAACCGACGAAACGAGCGGGCGGGCGGGCGGGCACTACGTCGGCCAGAGAGACAGGATGCGCAAGCCATGAATCGATAGGGCGGTAGGTGGGTTTTGGCACATCGTCAAATTTTTGCCATGCCACTACCATTTTTCTGCCTTGTAAATTCATACAATGGTCCCTTAAGCCTTCATGTGAAGTTTCACGGCAAGACGACTCGTTTTCTATTTTTCATGATTTTTGAAACTTTTTATGGCTCGAGATTTTTTAAAATTTTTTCAGAAGGAGTTTTGACCCCAAACTTGGTAGACGTGATCCTTGTATTTTTTTTGGCATGCACAAAAACATTCAGCTAAAAAATCGAAGTGTACAAGATTTTGTGTCCATTTGAAAAAAGTGTCCCCATTTCAGACACTTTAATGGCTACTGGCAGCAAACCTGTAAAATCTCCAATGCTCTTTAAGGGGGTGTGAGTTCTCGAGGTTTGATGAGGGATAGGGGGCCAATATAAGGGCCAAGTACCAGCACGCATCACACATCATATGCGCACACCCCCCGGCCCCCCTGATCGTCGGAACCCCAATGCCGCCGGTCAAGTTCTCCGACGATGGTGTCCCAGCGAAGAAAAATGCGGCACCAGCACATGCCAGAGCCCAGCATGTGCTGTTGCAACCCTCAGTCCGGTCCGATCATAGAATGGGGATGAACTTTGTATGCTTGCACTGGGAATGAACTCCGTATGCCTAAGTGAACCCACGAAACGAGCGTGCGGGCGCTCAGTCGGCCAGAGGGGCAGGATGCGCAAGCTGGGGTCGGCCGGGTCCCCCTCTGCATGCTGTCTATCCTGTTGCCGCAACCCTCGGTCCGGTCTGATCTTAGACTAGGAATGAACTCCGTATGTCTCAACCAATCGACGAAACGAGCGGGTGATCGGGCGGGCACTACGCCGGCCAGAGAGGCGGGATGCGCAAGCCGTGCATCGATAGGGTGGTAGGTGGGTTTAGGCACATCTTCATATTTCTACCATGCCAATGCCATTTTTCTGGCTTGTAAATTCAGACAATGGTCTCTTAAGCCTTCATGTGAAGTTTCATGGCAAGACGACTCATTTTCTATTTTTCACGATTTTTGAAACTTTTTACGGTTTGGAATTTTTTAAAATTTTTTCAGAAGGAGTTTTGGCCCCAAACTTGGTAGACGTGATCCTTGTATTTTTTTTCGCATGCACAAAAAAATGCAAATAAAAACCTCGAAGTGTACAAGATTTTGTGACCATTTGAAAAAAGTGTCCCCATTTCAGACACTTCAATGGCTACTGGCAGCAAACCTGTAAAATCTCAAATGCTCTTTAAGAGGGTGTGAGTTCTCGAGGTTTGATGAGGGATAGGGGACCAATATAAAGGCCAAGTACTAGCACCCATCGTACATCATGTGCACTTCACCCCCGTCCCCCTCGATCGCCGAAACCCTAATACCGTCGGTCAGGTTCTCCGATGATGGTGTCCTGATCTGGTCCGATCTTAGACTGGGAATGAACTTTGTATGCAGCCAACCAATGAAATGGGCTGGCGGGCGGGCGAGCACTACGTCGACCAGAGAGGCGGGATGTGCAAGCCGTGGATCGATAGGGTGGTAGGTGGGTTTAGGCACATCTTCATATTTCTACCATGCCAATGCCATTTTTTTGGCTTGTAAATTCATACAATGGTCCCTTAAGCCTTCATGTGAAGTTTCATGACAAGACGACTCGTTTTCTATTTTTTAAGATTTTCAAAACATTTCACGGTTTGGGATTTTTTTAAATTTTTTCAGAAACCTTTTTGGCCCTAAACTTGGTAGACGTGATCCTTGTATTTTTGTTGGCATGCACAAAAAAATTCAGCCAAAAACTCGAAGTGTACAAGATTTTGTGACCATGTGAAAAAAGTGTCCCCATTTCAGACACTTTAATTGCTATTGGCAGCAAACCTGTAAAATCTCAAATGCTCTTTAAGGGGGTGTGAGTTCTCGAGGTTTGATGAGGGATAGGGGGCCAATATAAGGGCCAAGTTCAAGCACCCATCGCACATCCTGTGCGCACACCCCCCGCCCCCCTCGATCGTCGAAACCCCAAAGTCGTCGGTCAGGTTCTCCGATGATGGTGTCCCGACGAAGAAAAATATGGCATCAGCACATGCCCGAGCCCAGCATGTGCTGCCGCAACCCTCGGTCCGGTCCAATCTTAGACTGGGAAAGAACTTCATACGCTTAGACTGGGAATGAACCCCGTATGCCTATGTCAACCCACGAAACGAGCATACAAGCGCTCAGCCAGCCAGAGGGGCGGGATGCGCAAGCTGTGGATCGATCGAGTCCCCTCTGTGTGCTGCCGATCCTTTTACCGTAACCCTCGGGCCGGTCCAATCTTAGACTGGGAATAAACTCCATATGCCTAAGACAATAGATGAAACGAGCGAACGAGCGGTCGGGCACTACGTCGACCAAAGAGGCGGGATGCGCAAGCTGTGGATCGATAGGGTGGTAGGTGGGTTCAGGCACATCTTCATATTTCTGCCGTGCCAATGCCATTTTTCTGGCTTCTAAATTCATACAATGGTCCCTTAAGCCTTCATGTGAAGTTTCATGGCAAGATGACTCGCTTTCTATTTTTCATGATTTTCGAAACTTTTTACGGTTCGGTATTTTTAAAATTTTTGCAGAAGGAGTTTTGGCCCCAAACTTGGTAGACGTGATCCTTGTATTTTTTTTGGGCATGCCCAAAAAAATTCAGCTAAGAACTCGAAGTGTACAATATTTTGTGACAATTTGAAAAAAGTGTCCCCATTTAAGACACTTTAATGGCTACTGGCAGCAAACTTGTAAAATCTCAAATACTCTTTAAGGAGGTGTGAGTTCTCGAGATTTGGTGAGGTATAGGGGGCCAATATAAGGGCCAAGTACCATCACCCATCACACATCATGTGCGCACACCCCCCGGCCCCCCCGATCGTCGGAGCCCAATGCCGCCGGTCAGGTTCTCCGACGATGGTGTCCTGAGAAAGAAAAATGTGGCACTAGCACATGCCCGAGCCCAGCATGTGCTGCCGTAACCCTCGATCCCGTCTTATCTTAGACTAGGAATGAACTCCGTATGCTTAGACTGGGATGAACTCCGTATGCCTAAGTCAACCCATGAAACGAGTGTGCGGGCGCTCAGTCGGCCAGAGGGGCGGGATGCGCAAGCCGGGGATCGGTCGGGTCCCCATCTACGTGCTACCGATCCTGCTACCACAACCCTTAGTCTGATCCGATCTTAGACTGGAATGAACTCTGTATGCCTAAGCCAACTGACGAAACGAGCGGGCGGGCGGGCACTATGCCTGCCAGAGAGACGGGGTGCGCAAGCCGTGGATCGATAGGGTGGTAGGTGGTTTAGGCACATCTTTATATTTCTGCCATGCCAATGCCATTTTTCTGGCTTGTAAATTCATACAACGGTCCCTTAAGCCTTCATGTGAAGTTTCATGGCAAGATGACTCGTTTTCTATTTTTCATGATTTTTGAAACTTTTTACGATTCGGGATTTTTTAAAATTTTTCAAAAGGAGTTTTGGCCCCAAACTTAGTAGACGTGATCCTTGTATTTTTGTTGGCATGCACAAAAAACTTCAGTGAAAAACTCAAAGTGTACAAGATTTTGTGACCATTTGAAAAAAGTGTCCCCATTTCAGACACTTTAATGGCTACTGGCAGCAAACCTGTAAAATCTCAAATGCTCTTTAAGGGGGTGTGAGTTCTCGAGGTTTGATGAGGGATAGGGGGCCAATATAAGGGCCAAGTACCAGCACCCATCGCACATGATGTGCGCACACCCCCCGGCCCCCTCGATCGTCGGAACCACAATGCCGCCGGCCAGGTTCTCCGACGATGGTGTCCCGACAAAGAAAAATATGGCACCAGCACATGCCCGAGGCCAGCATGTGCTACCACAACCCTCGGACCGGTCTGATCTGACACTGGGAATGAACTCCGTATGCCTTGATGGGGAATGAACTCCGTATGCCCAAGTCAACCCACGAAACGAGCGTGCGGGTGCGTAGTCGGCCAGAGGGGTGGGATGCGCAAGCCGGGGATCGATCGGGTCCCCCTCTACGTGCTGCCAATCCTGCTGCTGTAACCCTCGGTCTGGTCCGATCTTAGACTGGGAATGAACTCCGAATGCCTAAACCGACCGACGAAACGAGTGGGCGGGTGGGCGGGTGGGCGGGTACTATGTCGGCCAGAGAGATCAGATGCGCAAGCCGTGGATCGATAGGGTGGTAGGTGGGTTTAGGCACATCTTCATATTTCTACCATGCCAATGCCATTTTTCTGGCTTGTGAATTCATACAATGGTCCCTTAAGCCTTCATGTGAAGTTTCATGGCAAGATGACTCGTTTTCTATTTCTCACGATTTTTGAAACTTTTTAAGGTTCGGGATTTTTTAAAATTTTTACAGAAGGAGTTTTGGCCCCAAACTTGGTAGACGTGATCATTGTATTTTTGTTGGCATGCAAAAAAAAAAATTCAGCTAAAAACTCGAAGCGTGCAAGATTTTGTGACCAATTGAAAAAAGTGTCCCCATTGTAGATACTTTAATTACTACTAGCAGCAAACCTGTAAATCTCAAATGCTCTTTAAGGGAGTGTGAGTTCTCGAGGTTTGATGAGAGACAGGGGGCCAATATAAGGGCCAAGTACCAGCACCCATTGCACATCATGTGTGCACACCCCCTCGGCCCCCCCGATCATCGAAACCCCAAAACCGTCGGTCAGGTTCTCCGATGATAGTGTCCCGACGAAGAAAAATGCGGCACCAGCCCATGCCCGAGCCCAGCATGTGCTGCTGCAACCCTCGGTCCGGTCTGATCTTAGACTGGGAATGAACTCCGTATGCCTAAGCCAACCGACGAAACGAGCGGGCAGGCGGGCGGGTACTACGTCGGCCAGAGAGGTGGGACGCGTAAGTCATGGATCGATAGGGTGGTAGGTGAGTTTTGGTACATCTTCATATTTCTACTAAGCCAATGCCATTTTTCTGGCTTGTAAATTCATACAATAGTCCCTTAAGCCTTCATGTAAAGTTTCATGGCAAGACGACTCGTTTTCTATTTTTCACGATTTTTGAAAGTTTTTACGGTTCGAGATATTTTGAAATTTTTTCAGAAGGAGTTTTGACTCCAAACTTGGAACACGTGATCCTTGTATTTTTGTTGGCATGCACAAAAAACTTCAGCCAAAAACTCGAAGTTTACAAGATTTTGTTACCATTTGAAAAAAGTATCCAAATTTCAAACACTTTAATGGCTACTGGCAGCAAACCTGTAAAATCTCAAATGCTCCTTAAGGGGGTGTGAGTTCTCGAGGTTTGATGAGAGATAAGGGGCCAATATAAGGGCCAAGTAACAGCACCCATCGCACATCATGTGCGCACACCCCCCGGCCCCCCCGATCATCGAAACCCCAATGCCGCCGGTCAGATTCTTCGACGATGGTGTCCCGGTGAAGAAAAATGCAGCGCCAGCACATGCCCGAGGATAGCATGTGCTGCCACAATCCTCGGTTCGGTCTGATCTTAGACTGGGAATGAACTCCGTATGCTTAGACTGGGAATGAACTCCGTATGCCCAAGTCAACCCACGAAACGAGTGTACAGGCGCTCAGCCGACCAGAGGGGCGGGATGCGCAAGCCGGGGATCGATCGGGTCCCCCTCTGCGTGCTACCAATCCTACTGCCGCAACCCTCGGTCTAGTTCAAACTTAGACAGGGAATGAACTTTGTATGCCTAAGCCAACCGATGAAACGAGCGGGTGGGCGGGACGGAACTATGTCGGCCAGAGAGGCGGGATGCGCAAGCCATGGATCGATAGGGTGGTAGGTGGGTTTAGGCACATCTTCACATTTCTGCCATGCCAATGCCATTTTTCTGGCCTGTAAATTCATACAATGGTCCCTTAATCCTTCATGTGAAGTTTCATGGCAAGACGACTCATTTTCTATTTTTTTTAATTTTTGAAACTTTTTACGATTCGAGATTTTTTAAAATCTTTTCAGAAGGAGTTTCGGCCCCAAACTTGGTACACATGATCCTTGTATTTTTATTGGCATGCACAAAAATATTCAGCTAAAAATTTGAACTGTACAAGATTTTGTGACCATTTGAAAAAAGTGTCCCCATTTCAAACACTTTAATGGCTACTGGCAGCAAACCTGTAAAATCTGAAATGCTCTTTAAAGGGGTGTGAGTTCTGGAGGTTTGATGAGGGATAGGGGGCCAGTATAAGGGCCAAGAACCAGCACCCATCGCACATCTTATGTGCACACCCCCCGGCCCCCCGATCGTCGGAACCCTAATACCGCCGGTCAATTTCACCGACGATGGTGTCGTGGCGAAGAAAAATGTGGTACCAGCACATGCCTGAGCCTAGCATGTGTAGCCGCAGCCCTCGATCCGGTTTGATCTTAGACTGGGAATGAACTCCGTATGCTTAGATTGGGAATGAACGCCGTATGCCTAAGTCAACCTACGAAACGAGCGTGCGGGCGCTCTGTCGGCCAGAGGGGCGGGATGCGTAAGCTGGGGATCGGCCGTGTCCCCCTCTGTGTGCTGCTGATCTTACTGCCGCAACCCTCGGTTTGATCCGATCTTAGACTGGGAATGAACTCCGTATGCCTAAACCAACCGAGGAAACGAGCGAGCGGGCGGGCGAGCACTACTCCGACCTGAGAGGCGGGTTGCGCAAGCTGTAGATCGATAGGGTGGTAGCTGGGTTTAGGCACATCTTCATATTTTTGCCACACCAATGCCATTTTTTTGGCTTGTAAAATCATAAAATGGTCCCTTAAGCCTTCATGTGAAGTTTCATGGCAAGACGACTCGTTTTTTATTTTTCATGATTTTTGAAACTTTTTACGGTTCGGGATTTTTTAAAAATTTTTCAGAAGGATTTTTGGCCACAAACTTGGTAGACGTGATCCTTGTATTTTTTTGGCTTGCACAAAAAAAATTTAGCTAAAAACTCGAGGTGTACAAGATTTTGTGACCATTTGAAAAAAGTGTCCCCATTTCAAACACTTTAATGGCTACTGGCAGCAAACCTGTAAAATCTCAAATGCTCTTTAAGGGGGTGTGAGTTCTTGAGGTTTGATGAGGGATAGGGGGCCAATATAAGGGCCAAGTACTAGCAACCATCGCACATCATGTGCGCCTACCCCCCGGTCCCCCCTGATTGTCGAAACCCCAATATCGCCGGTCAGGTTCTCCGGCGATGGTGTCCCGACGAAGAAAAATGTGGCACCAGCACATGCCCGAGCCATGCATGTGCTGCCGCAACCCTCGGTCCGGTCCGATCTTAGACTGGGAATGAACTCCGTATGCTTAGACTGGGAATGAACTCCGTATGCCTAAGTCAACCCACGAAACGAGCGTGCGGGCGCTTTGTCGGCCAGAGGGGCGGGATGCGCAAGCCGGGGATCGGCTGTGTCCCTCTCTGCGTGCTGCCGATCCTACTGCCACAACCCTCAGTCCGGTTTGATCTTAGACTGGGAATGAACTACGTATGCCTAAGCCAACCGACAAAACGAGCGGACGGGCGACGGGCTCTACGTCGGCTAGAGAGGCGAGATGCGCAAGCCATGGATCGATAGGGTGGTAGGTGGGTTTAGGCACATCTTCATATTTCTGCCATGCCAATTCCATTTTTCTGGCCTGTAAATTCATACAATGGTTCCATATGCCTTCATGTGAAGTTTCATGGCAAGATGACTCGTTTTCTATTTTTCATGATTTTTGAAACTTTTTACGATTCAGAATTTTTTAAAATTTTTTCAGAAGGATTTTTGTCCCCAAACTTGGTAGATGTGATCCTTATATTTTTTTTGGCATGCACAAAAAAATTTAGCTAAAAACTCGAAGTTTACAAGATTTTGTTACCATTTGAAAAAAGTATCCAAATTTCAGACACTTTAATGGCTACTGGTAGCAAACCTGTAAAATCTCAAATGCTCCTTAAGGGGGTGTGAGTTCTCGAGGTTTGATGAGAGATAGGGGGCCAATATAAGGGCCAAGTACCAGCACCCATCGCACATCATGTGCGCACACCCCCTGGCCCCCCGATCATCGAAACCCTAATGCCGTCGGTCAGGTTCTCCGACGATGGTGTCCCGGTGAAGAAAAATGCAGCACCAGCACATGCTCGAGGATAGCATGTGCTGCCACAATCCTCGATTCGGTCTGATCTTAGACTGGGAGTGAACTTCGTATGCTTAGACTGGGAATGAACTTCGTATGCCCAAGTCAACCTAAGAAACGAGCGTGCTGGCTCTCAGCAGGCCAGAGGGGAAGGATGCGTAAGCCGAGGATCGATCGGGTCCGTCTTTACGTATGCTTAGACTGGGAATGAACTCTGTATGCCTAAGTCCCTCTCTGCGTGCTGTCGATCCTGCTGCTGCAACCCTCGGTCCAGTCCGATCTTAGACTGGGAATGAACTCTGTATGCCTAAGCCAATCGACGAAATGAGCGGGTGGACGGGTGGGCACTACGCCGGCCAGAGAGGTGGGATGCGCAAGTCATGGATCGATAGAGTGGTAGTTGGGTTTAGGAACATCTTCATATTTCTACCATGCCAATACCATTTTTCTAGCTTGTAAATTCGTACAATGGTCCCTTAAGCCTTCATGTGAAGTTTCATGGCAAGACGACTCGTTTTCTATTTTTCATGATTTTTGAAACTTTTTACGGTTTGGGATTTTTTTCAAATTTTTTCAGAAAGAGTTTTGGCCTCAAACTTGGTAGACGTGATCCTTTTATTTTTGTTGGCATGCACAAAAAAATTCATCTAAAAACTCGAAGTGTACAACATTTTAAAAATGTGTCCCCATTTCAGACACTTTAATTGCTACTTGCAGCAAACCTGTAAAATCCCAAATCCTCTTTAAGGGGGTGTGAGTTCTCAAGGTTTGATTAGGGATAGGGGTCCAATATAAGGGCCAAGTACCAGCACCCATAGCACATCATCTGCGCACACCCCCCGGCCCCCCCGATCGCCAGAACCCCAATGCAGTAGGATAGGTTCTCCGGTGATGGTGTCCCGGTGAAGAAAAATACGGCACCAGCACATGCCCGAGCCCAGCATGTGCTGCCGCAACCCTCGGTCTGATCCGATCTTAGACTGGAAATGAACTCTGTATGCTTAGACTGGGAATGAACTCCGTATGCCTATGTCAACCCACGAAACGAGCGTGCGGGCGCTCAGCCTACCAGAGGGGAGGGACACGCAAGTCGGGGATCGATCGGGTCCGTCTTTGCGTGCTGCCAATCTTACTGCCGCAACCCTCGGTCTGATCTGATCTTAGACTGGGAATGAACTCCATATGCCTAAACCAACTGACGAATTGAGCGAGCGGGCGGGCGGGCGGACGGACGGGGCGCTGCGCCGGCCAAAGAGACGGGATGCCCTAGCCCTAGCCCAGGTTATTTGGTGAAGAAAAATGTGACACCAGCACATGCCCTAGCCCAGCATGTGCTGTCGCAACCCTCGGTCTGGTCTGATCTTAGACTGGGAATGAACTCCGTATGCTTAGACTGGGAATGAACTCAGTATGCCTAAGTCAACCCATGAAATGAGCGTGCGGGCGCTCAGTCAGCCAGAAGGGCGGGATACGTAAGCTGAGGATCGGCTGGGTCCCCTTCTGTGTGCTGTTGATCCTGTTGTCACAACCCTCAGTCCGGTCCGATCTTAGACTCAGAATGAACTCTGTATGCTTTAGCCAACCGACGAAACGAGTGGGCGGGCACTACGCCGGCCAGAGAGGTGGGATGCGTAAGCCGTGGATTGATAGGGTGGTAGGTGGGTTTAGGCACATCTTCATATTTCTGCGATGCCAATACCATTTTTCTGGCTTGTAAATTCTTGCAATGGTCTCTTAAGCCTTCATGTGAAGTTTCATGGCAAGACGACTCGTTTTCTATTTTTCACGATTTTTGAAACTTTTTATGGTTCGAGATTTTTTCAAATTTTTTCAGCAGGAGTTTTGGCCCCAAACTTGGTAGACGTGATCCTTGTATTTTTGTTGGCATGCACAAAACAATTCAGCTAAAAACTCGAAGTGTACAAGATTTTGTGACCATTTGAAAAAAGTATCCCCATTTCGGACACTTTAATGGCTACTGGCACCAAACCTGTAAAATCTCAAATGCTCTTTAAGGGGGTGTGAGTTCTCGAGGTTTGATGAGGGATAAGGGGCCAATATAAGGGCCAAGTACCAGCACCCATCACACATCATGTGCGAAAACCCCCCCGGCCCCCCCGATCGTCGGAACCCCAATGCCGCCAGTCAGGTTCTCCAACGATGGTGTCCCGACGAAGAAAAAATACGGCACCAGCACATGCCCGAGCCCAGCATGTGCTGTCGCAACCCTCGGTCTGGTCCGATCTTAGACTGGGAATGAACTCCGTATACTTAGACTGGGAATGAACTCCGTATGCCTAAGTCAACCCATGAAACGAGCGTGCGGGCGCTCTGTCGGCCAGAGGGGCGAGATGCGCAAGCTAGGGATCGACTGGGTCCCCCACTGCATGTTATCGATCCTACTGCCACAACCCTCAGTCCGGTCCGATCTTAGACTGGGAATGAACTCCATATGCCTAAGCCAACCGACTGAACGAGCGAGCGGGCGGGCACTACTTTGGCCAGAGAGGCGGGATGCGCAAGCTGCGGATCGATAGGATGGTGGGTGGGTTTAGGCACATCTTCAAATTTCTGCCCTGCCAATGCCATTTTTCTGGCTTGTAAATTTATAGAATGGTCCCTTAAGCCTTGATCTGAAGTTTCATGGCAAAACGACTCGTTTTCTATTTTCCACGATTTTTAAAACTTTTAACGGATCGGGACTTTTTAAAATTTTTTCAAATGGAGTTTTGGCCCCAAACTTGGTAGACGTGATCCTTGTAATTTTGTTGGCATGCACAAAAACATTCTGCTAAAAACTCGAAGTGTACAAGATTTTGTGACCATTTGATAAAAGTGTCCCCATTTCAAACACCTTAATGGCTACTGGCAGCAAACCTGTAAAATCTCAAATGCTCTTTAAGGGGTGTTACTTCTCGAGGTTTGATGAGGGATAGGGGGCCAATATAAGGGCTAAGTACCAGCACCCATCGTACATCATGTGCGTACACCCCCCGGCCCCCCCGATCGTCGAAACCCCAATGCCGCCGGTCAGGTTCTCCAGCGATGGTGTCCCGGCGAAGAAAAATGCAGCAATAGCACATGCCCGAGCCCAGCATGTTTTGTCGCAACCCTCGTTCAGGTCCCATCTTAGACTAGGAATGAACTTCGTATGCTTAGACTTGGAATGAACTCCGTATGCCTAAGTCAACCCACGAAACGAGCGTGCGGGCGCTCAGCCGGCCAGAGGGGCGGGATACGCAAGTTGGGGATCGGTCGAGTCCCCATCTGCATGCTGTCGATCCTACTGTCGCAACCCTTGATCTGGTCTGATCTTAGACTGGGAATGAACTCCGTATGCCTCAGCCAACCGACGAAACGAGCGGGCGGGTGGACAGGCACTACGTCGATCAGAGAGGCGGGATGGGGAAGCCGTGGATCGATAGGGTGGTAGGTGGGTTTAGGCACATCTTCATATTTTTGTCATGCCAATGCCATTTTTCTGGCTTGTAAATTCATACTCTGGTCCCTTAAGCCTTCATGTGAAGTTTCATGGCAAGACGACTCGTTTTCTATTTTTCATGATTTTCGAAAATTTTTACGGTTCTGGATTTTTTAAATTTTTTTCAGAAGGAGTTTTGGCCCCAAACTTGGTAGACGTGATCCTTGTATTTTTTATGGCAAGCACAAAACAATTCAGCTAAAAACTCTAAGTGTATAAGATTTTGTGACCATTTGAAAAAATGTCCCTATTTCAGACACTTTAATGGCTACTGGCAGCAAACCTGTAAAATCTCAAATGCTCTTTAAGGGGGTATGAGTTCTCGAGGTTTGATGAGGGATAGGGGCCAATATAAGGGCCAAGTACCAGCACCCATCGCACATCATGTGCGCACACCCCCCCGGCCCCCTTGATCGTCGGAACCCAAATGCCGCCAGTCAGGCTCTCCGACGATGGTGTCCAGGCGAAGAAAATGCGGCACCAGCACATGCTCGAGCCCAATATGGGCTATCGCAACCCTCGGTCCGGTCTGATCTTAGACTGGGAATGAACTCCGTATGCCTAAGTCGACCCACGAAACGAGCGTGCGGGCATTCAGTCGGCCAGAGGGGTCGGATGTGCATGTCAGGGATCGATCGAGTCCCCCTCTGCGGGCTATCGATCCTGCTGCCGCAACCCTCGATCCGATCGGATCCTTGACTGGGAATGAACTCGGTATGCCTAAACCAACCGACGAAACGAGCAAGCGGGCGGGCAGGCACTACGTCGGCCAGAGAGGCGGGACGCGCAAGCCGTGGATCGATAGGGTGGTAGGTGGGTTTAGGCACATCTTCATATTTCTGCCGTGCCAATGCCATTTTTCTGGCTTGTAAATTCATATAATGGTCCCTTAAGCCTTCATGTGAAGTTTCATGCCAAGACGACTCGTTTTTTATTTTTCATGATTTTTGAAACTTTTCACGGCTCGAGATTTTATAAAATTTTTTCAGAAGGAGTTTTGGCCCCAAACTTGGTAGACATGATCCTTTTATTTTTTTGGCATGCACAAAAAAATTTAGCTAAAAACTCGAAGTGTACAAGATTTTGTGACCATTTGAAAAAAGTGTCCCCATTTCAGACACTTTAATGGCTACTGGCAGCAAACTTGTAAAATCTCAAATGCTCTTTAAGGGGGTGTGAGTTCTCGAGGTTTGATGAGTGATAGGGGGCCAATATAAGGGCCAAGTACCAGCACCCATCGCACATCATGTGCGCACACCCCCCCAGCCCCCTCGATCGTCGGAACCCCAAAGTCTCCAGTCAGGTTCTTCAGTGATGGTGTCCCAGCGAAGAAAAAAGCGGCACCAGCACATGCTTGAGCCCAGCATGTGTTACCGCAACCCTCGGTCCGGTGCGATCTTATACTGGGAATGAACTCCGTATGCTTAGATTAGGAATGAACTTCGTATGCCTAAGTCAACCAACGAAACGAGCGTGCGGGCGCTCAGTCGGCTAGAGGGGCCGACTGTGCAAGTCGGGGATCGATCGGGTCCCCCTCTGCGTGTTGCCGATCCTATTGTCGCAATGCTTGGTCTGATTCGATCTTTGATTGGCAATGAACTCCATATGCCTAAGCCAACCAACGAAACGAGCGGGCGGGCGGGCGGGCACTACGCCGGCCAGATAGGCGGGATGCTCAAGCCGTGGATATATAGGGTGATAGGTGGGTTTAGGCACATCTTCATATTTTTTCCGTGCCAATACCATTTTTCTAGCTTGTAAATTCATACAATGGTCCCTTAAGCCTTCATGTGAAGTTTCATGCCAAGACGACTCGTTTTCTATTTTTCACGATTTTTGAAACTTTTTATGGTTCGGGATTTTTTAAAATTTTTTCAGAAGTTGTTTTGGCCCCAAACTTTGTAGACGTGATGCTTGTATTTTTGTTGGCATGCAGAAAAAACTTCAGCTAAAAACTCGAAGTGTACAAGATTTTGTGACCATTTGAAAAAAGTGTCCCCATTTCAGACACTTTAATGGCTACCGACAGCAAACTTGTAAAATCTCAAATGCTCTTTAAGGGGCTGTGAGTTCTCGAGGTTTGATGAGGGATAGGGGCCAATATGATGGCCAATTACCAGCACCCATCGCACATCATGTGCGTACACCCCCTCGGCCCCCCCGATCACCGGAACCCCAATGCCGCTGGTCAGGTTCTCCGGCGATGGTGTCTCGACGAAGAAAAATGTGGCACCACCACATGCCCAAGCCCAGCATGTGCTATCGCAACCCTTGGTGCGATCCGATCTTAGACTGGGAATGAACTCCGTATGCCTAAGTCAACCCATGAAACGAGCGTGCAGCCGCTCAGCCGACAATAAGGGCGGGATGCGCAAGTCGGGGATCGGTCGGGTCCCTCTCTGCGTGCTACCGATCCTGCTGCAGCAACCCTCAGTTCAGTCTGATCATAGACTGGGAATGAACTCTGTATTTCTAAGCCAACCAATGAAACGAGCGGACGGGCGGAGGGGCACTACGCCAGCCAGAGAGGCGGGATGCGCAAGCCGTGGATCGATAGGGTGGAAGGTGGGTTTAGGCACATCTTCATATTTCTACCATGCCAATGGCATTTTTCTTGCTTGTAAATTCATCTAATGGTCCCTTAAGCGTTCGTGTGAAATTTCGTGGCAGGACGACTCGTTTTCTATTTTCACGACTTTCAAAACTTTTTACGGTTCGAGATTTTTTAAAATTTTTTCAGAAGGAGTTTTGGCCCCAAACTTGGTAGACGTGATCCTTGTATTTTTGTTGGCATGCACAAAACAATTCAGCTAAAAACTCGAAGTGTACAAGATTTTGTGACCATTTCAAAAAAGTGCCCCCATTTCGGACACTTTAATGGCTACTGGCAATAAACCTGTAAAATCTCAAATGCTCTTTAAGGGGGTGTGTGTTCTTGAGGTTTGATGAGGGAGAGGGGGCCAATATAAGGGCCAAGTACCAGCACCCATCGCACATCATGTGCGAACAACCCCCTCGGCCCCCCCGATCATCGGAACCCCAATGCCGCCGGTCAAGTTCTTCGGTGATGGTGTCCGGGTGAAGAAAAATACGGCACCAGCACATGCCCGAGCACAGTATGTGCTATCACAACCCTCGGTCCGGTCTGATCTTAGACTGGGAATGAACTCCGTATGCTTAGACTGGGAATGAACTCCGTACGCCTAAGTCAACCCACGAAACGAGCGTGCGAGGGGCCAGAGGGGTAAGATGCGCAAGCCGACGATCGTCCGGGTCCCCCACTGCGTGCTGTCGATCCTGCTACCGTAACCCTCGGTCTGGTTTGATCTTAGACTGGGAATGAACTCCGTATGCCTAAGCCAACCGATGAAACGAGTGGGCGGGCGGGCATTACGTCGGCCAGAGAAGCGGGATGCGCAAGTCATGGATCGATAGGGTGGTAGGTGTGTTTAGGCACATCTTCAAAAAAGTATCCCCATTTCAGACACATTAATGGCTACTGGCAGCAAACCTGTAAAATCTCAAATGCTTTTTAAGGGGGTGTGAGTTCTTGAGGTTTGATGAGGGATAGGGGGCCAATATAAGGGCCAACTACAAGCACCCATTGCACATCATGTGCGCACACCCCCCGCCCCCTTTCGATCATCGAAACCCTAATGCCGTCAGTCAGGTTCTCCGACGATGCTGTTCCGACGAAGAAAAATACGACACCAGCACATCCTCGAGCCCAGCATGTGCTGCCGCAACCCTCGGTCCGGTTCGATCTTAGACTGGGAATGAACTCCGTATGCTTAGACTAGGAATGAACTCCGTATGCCTAAGTCAACCCACGAGACGAGCGTGCGGGCCCTCAGCTGTCTAGAGGGGCAGGATGCGTAAGCCGAGTATAAGCCGGGTCCCCCTCTATGTGCTGCTAATCCTGCTGTCGTAACCCTTGGTTCGGTCCAATCTTAGACTGGGAATGAACTCCGTATGCCTAAGCCAACCGACGAAACGAGCGGGCGGGCGGGCACTACGTTGGCCAAAGAGGCGGGATGCGCAAGCCTTGGATCGATAGGGTGGTAGGTGGGTTTAGGCACATCTTCGTATTTCTATCATGCCAATGCCATTTTTCTGGCTTGTAAATTCATACAATGGTCCCTTAAGCCTTCGTCTGAAGTTTCACGGCAAGACGACTCATTTTTTATTTTTCATAATTTTTGAAACTTTTTACGGTTTGAAATTTTTTTAAATTTTTTCAGAAGGAGTTTTTGCCCCAAACTTGGTAGATGTGATCCTTGTATTTTTGTTGGCATGCACAAAAACATTCAGCTAAAAACTCGAAGTGTACAAGATTTTGTGACCATTTGAAAAACGTGTCCCCCTCTGAGTGCTGCAATCCTGCTGCCGCAACCCTCGGTTCGGTCCGATCTTAGACTGGGAATGAACTCCGTATGCCTAAGCCAATCAATGAAACAAGCGGGCAGGCGAGCACTACGTCGACCAGAGAGGCGGGATGCGTAAGTCGTGGATCGATAGGGTGGTAGGTGTGTTTAGGCATATCTTCATATTTCTGCCATGCCAATGCCATTTTTCTTTTGTGTAAATTCGTCTTATGGTCCCTTAAGCGTTCATGTGAAATTTCATGGCAAGACGACTCGTTTTCTATTTTTCACGATTTTTGAAATTTTTTACGGTTCGAGATTTTTTAAAATTTTTTCAGAAAGAGTTTTAGCCCGAACTTCGTAGACGTGATCTTTGTATTTTTGTTGGCAAGCAAAAAAAACTTCAGCTAAAAACTTGAAATGTACAAGATTTTGTGACCATTTGAAAAAAGTGTCTCCATTTCAGACACTTTAATGGCTACTGGCAGCAAACCTGTAAAATCTCAAATGGTCTTTAAGGGGGTGTGAGTTCTCGAGGTTTGATGAGGGATAGGGGGCCAATATAAGGGCCATGTACCAGCACCCATTGCACATCATGTGCGCACACCCCCCCAGGCCCCCTCGATCGTCGGAACCCCAATGCCGTCGGTCAGGTTCTCCAGCGATGGTGTCCCGGCGTAGAAAAAAGCGGCACCAGCACATGCCTGAGCCCAGCATTTGCTGTCGTAACCCTTGGTCCGGTGCGATCTTATACTGGGAATGAACTCCGTATGCTTAGACTGGGAATGAACTCCGTATGCCTAAGTCAACCCACGAAACGAGCGTACGGGCGCTCAGCCAGCCAGAGGGGCGGGATGCGCAAGTCGGGGATCGAACGGGTCCCCCTCTGCGTGCTTCCAATCCTACAGCCGCAACCCTTGGTCTAGTCCGATCTTAGACTGGGAATGAACTCTGTATGCCTAAGTCAACCCACGAAACGAGCGTACGGGCGCTCAGCCGATCAGAGAGGTGGGATGCGCAAGCCGGGGATCAACTGGGTCCCCCACTGCGTGCTGTCGATCCTGCTGTCACAACCCTCAATCTGGTCTGATCTTAGACTGGGAATGAACTCCGTATGCCTAAGTCAACCCACAAAAGGAGCGTGCGAGTGCTCGGTCGGCCAGAGGGGTGGGATGCGCAAGCCGGGGATCGACCGGGACCCCCACTACATGCTATCGATCCTGCTGCCGCAACCCTCGATTTTGGTCTGATCTTAGACTAGGAATGAACTCTGTATGCCTAGGCCAACCGACGAAACGAGCGGGCGGGCGGGCGTTACGTCGACCAGAGAAGCGGGATACGCAAGCCGTGGATCGATAGGGTGGTAGGTGTGTTTAGGCACATCTTCATATTTCTGCCCTGCCAATGCCATTTTTCTGGCTTGTAAATTCATACAATGGTCCCTTAAGCCTTCATGTGAAGTTTCATGGCAAGATGACTTGTTTTCTATTTTTCAAGATTTTCAAAACATTTCACGATTCAGGATTTTTTCAAATTTTTTCAGAAGGAGTTTTGGCCCCAATCTTGGTAGACGTGATCCTTGTATTTTTGTTGGCATGCACAAAAACATTCAGCTAAAAACACGAAGTGTACAAGATTTTGTGACCATTTGAAAAAAGTGTCCCCATTTCAGACACTTTAATGGCTACTGGTAGCAAACCTGTAAAATCTCAACTGCTCTTTAAGGGGGTGTGAGTTCTCGAGGTTTGATGAGGGATAGGGGGCCAATATAAGGGCCAAGTACCAGCACCCATTGCACATCATGTGCACACACCCCCCCGGCCCCCCGATAGTCGAAACCCCAATGCCGCCGGTCGGGTTATCCAGCGAAGGTGTCTCGGGGAAGAAAAATGCGGCACCAGCACCTGCACGAGCCTAGCATGTGCTGCCGTAACCCTCGGTTCGATCCGATCTTACACTGGGAATGAACTCCGTATGCTTAGACTGGGAATGAACTCTGTATGCCTTAGTCAACCCACAAAACGAGCGTGCGGGAGCTCAGCCGGCCGAGGGGCGGGATGCGTAAGCTGGGAATCGGTGGGGTCCCCCTCTGCGTGCTGTCGATCCTGCTGCCGTAACCCTCGGTCTGGTCCAATCTTAGACTGGGAATGAACTCCGTATGCCTAAGCCAACCAATGAAACGAGTGGACGGGCGGGCAGGCACTACGCCGGCCAGAGAGGCGAGATGCGTAAGTCGTGGATCGATAGGGTGGTAGGTCAGTTTAGGCACATCTTCATATTTTTGCCATGCCAATGCCATTTTTCTGGCTTTTAAATTCATACAATGGTCCCCTAAGCCTTCATGTGAAGTTTAATGGCAAGACGACTCGTTTTCTATTTTTCACGATTTTTGAAACTTTTTACGGTTCGAGATTTTTTTAAATTTTTTCAGAAGGCGTTTTGGGGCCAAACTTGGTAGACATGATCCTTGTATTTTTTTTGGCATGCAAAAAAAAATTCAGCTAAAAACTCCAAGTGTACAAGATTTTGTGACCATTTGAAAATAGTGTCCCCATTTCAGACACTTTAATGGCTACTGGTAGCAAACCTATAAAATCTCAAATGCTCATTAAGGGGGGGTGAGTTCTCGAGGTTTGAAGAGTGATAGGGGGCCAATATAAGGGCCAAGTACCAGCACCCATCGCACATCATTTGCGCACAACCCCCCGGCCCCCCGATCACCGGAACCCCAATGCCGCCAGTCAGGTTCTCCGATGATGGTGTCCTTGCAGAGAAACATGCAGCACGAGCACATGCCCGAGCCCAGCATGTGCTGCTACAACCCTCAGTCCAGTCCGATCTGAGACTGGGAATGAACTTCGTATGCTTAGACTGGGAATGAACTCCGTATGCCTAAGTCAACCCATGAAACGAGCGTGCGGCCGCTCAGCCGGCCATAAAGGCGGGATGCGCAAGTCGGGGATCGGTCGGGTCCCTCTCTGCGTGCTACCGATCCTGCTGCAGCAACCCTCAATTCAGTCTGATCATAGACTGGGAATGAACTCCGTATGCCTAAGCCAACTGATGAAACGAGCAGGCGGGCGGGCAGGCACTACGCCGGCCAGATAGGCGGGATGCGCAAGACATGGATCGATAGGGTGGTAGGTGGGTTTAGGCACATCTTCATATTTCTATCATGCCAATGCCATTTTTTTGGCTTGTAAATTCATACAATGGTCCCTTAAGCCTTCATGTGAAGTTTCATGGCAAGACGACTCATTTTTTATTTTTCACGATTTTTGAAACCTTTTACGGTTTGGGATTTTTTAAAAATTTTTCAGAAGGAGTTTTGGCACCAAACTTGGTAGACATGATCCTTGTATTTTTTTTGGCATGCACAAAAAAATTAAGCTAAAAACTCAAAGTGTACAAGATTTTGTGACCATTTGAAAAAAGTGTCCCCATTTCAGACACTTTAATGGCTACGGGCAGCAAACCTGTAAAATCTCAAATGCTCTTTAAGGGGATGTGAGTTCTCGAGGTTTGATGAGGGATAGGGGGCCAATATAAGGCCCCAGTACCAGCACCCATTGCACATCATGTGCGCACACCCCCCGGGCCGCCCCCGATCGTCGAAACCCCAATGTCGTCGGTCAAGATCTCCGACGATGGTGTCTCGACGAAGAAAAATGCAGCACCAGCACATGCCCGAGCCCAACATGTGCTGTCGTAACCCTTGGTCCGATCCGATCTTAGACTGGGAATGAACTCCGAATGCCTAAACAAACTGACGAAACGAGCGGGCGGGCGGGCACTACGTCGGCCAGAGAGGCGGGATGCACAAGCCGTGGATCAATAGGGTGGTAGGTGGGTTTGGGCAAATCTTCATATTTATGCCATGCCAATGCAATTTTTCTGGCTTGTAAATTCATACAATGGTCCCTTAAGCCTTCATGTGAAATTTCATGGCAAGACGACTCGTTTTCTATTTTTCACGATTTTTGAAACTTTTTACGATTCAAGATTTTTTAAAATTTTTTCAGAAGGATTTTTAGCCCCAAACTTGGTAGACGTGATCCATGTATTTTTGTTGCCATGCACAAAAAAATTCGACTAAAAACTCGAAGTGTACAAGATTTTGTGACCATTTGAAAAAAGTGTCCCCATTTCAAACACTTTAATGGCTACCAGCAGCAAACCTGCAAAATCTCAAATGCTCTTTAAAGGGTGTGAGTTCTCAAGGTTTGATGAGGGATAGAGGGCCAATATAAGGGCCAAGTACCGGCACCCATTGCACATCATGTGCACACACCCCCCGACACCCCCGATCTCCGGAACCCCAATGCCGTCGGTCAGGTTCTCCGACGATGGTGTCCCGACGAAGAAAAATGCGACACCAGCACATGCCCGAACCCAGCATGTGCTGCCGTAACCATCGGTCTGATCCGATCTTAGACTGGAAATGAACTCCATATGCTTAGGCTGGGAATGAACTCCGTATGCCTAAGTCAACCTATGAAATGAGCGTGCAAGTGGTCAGTCAGCCAGAGGGGCGGGATGCGTAAGCAGGGGATCGGTCGGGTCCCCCTCTACATGCTGTCGATCCTACTGCTGTAACCCTTGATCTGATCTGATCTTAGACTGGGGATGAACTCTGTATGCCTAAGCCAACCGATGAAACGAGCGGGCGGATGGGCTGGCACTACGCCGGCCAGAGAGGCGGGATGCGCAAGTCGTGGATCGATAGGGTGGTAGGTGGGTTTAGGCACATCTTCATATTTCTATCATGCCAATGCCATTTTTCTGGCTTGTAAATTCATACAATGGTCCCTTAAGCCTTCAAGTGAAGTTTCATGGCAAGACAACTCGTTTTCTATTTTTCATGATTTTCAAAACTTTTTATGGTTCAGGATTTTTTAAAATTTTTTCAAAAGGACTTTTGGCCCCAAACTTTTTAGATATGATCCTTGAATTTTTTTTGGCATGCACAAAAAAATTCAGCTAAAAACTCGAAGTGTACAAGATTTTGTGACCATTTCAAAAATGTGTCCCCATTTCAGACACTTTAATGGCTACTGGCACCAAACCTGTAAAATCTCAAATGCTCTTTAAGGGGGTGTGAGTTCTCGAGGTTTGATGAGGCATAGGGGGACAATATAAGGGCCAAGTACCAGCGCCCATCGCACATCATGTGCGCACACCCCCGGCCCCCCTGATCATTGGAACCCCAATTCCGTCGGTCAGGTTCTCCGATGGTGGTCTCCCGACGAAGAAAAATGCAGCACCAGCAAATGCTCGAGCCCAGCATGTGCTGCCGTAACCCACGGTCCAGTCTGATCTTAGACTGGGAATGAACTCCGTATGCCTAAGTCAACCCATGAAAGGAGCATGCGGGCGCTCAGCCGACCAGAGGGGCGGGCTGTGCAAGCCGAGGATCGGTCGGGTCCCCCTCTGCGTGCTACCGATCCTGCTGTAGCAACCCTTGGTCCGATCTATTCTTAGACTGGGAATGAACTCCATATGCCTAATCCCACCGATGAAACGAGCGGGTGGGCGAACGGGCATTACGCCGGCTAGAGAGGTGAGATGCACGAGCCGTGGATCAATAGGGTGGTAGGAGGGTTTAGGCACATCTTCATATTTCTACCATGCCAATGCCATTTTTCTGGCTTGTAAATTCATACAATGGTCCCTTAAGCCTTCATGTGAAGTTTCATGGCAAGACGACTCGTTTTCTATTTTTCATGATTTTTGAAACTTTTTATGGTTCAAGATTTTTTAAAATTTTTTTAGAAGGAGTTTTTGCCCCCAAACTTGGTAGATGTGATCCTTGTATTTTTTTTGGCTTGCACAAAAAAATTCACCCAAAAACTCGAAGTGTACAAGATTTTGTGACCATTTGAAAAAAGTGTCCCCATTTCAGATACTTTAATTGCTACTGGTAGCAAACCTATAAAATCTCAAATGCTCTTTAAGGGCGTGTGAGTTCTCGAGGTTTGATGAGGGATAGGGGGCCAATATAAGGGCCAAGTACCAACACCCATCGCACATCATGAGCATACACCCCCCGGCCCCCTCGATCGCCGGAACCCCAATGCCGTAGGTCAGGTTCTCCGACGATGGTGTCCCGACGAAGAAAAATACGGCACCAGCACATGCCCGAGCCCAGCATGTGCTGTCGCAATCTTCGGTCTGATCCGATCTTAGACTAGGAATGAACTCCGTATGCTTAGACAGGGAATGAACTCCGTATGCCTAAGTCAACCCATGAAACGAGCGTGCGGGCGCTCAACCGGCCAGAGGGGCGGGATGCCCAAGCCGAGGATCAATCGGGTACCCCTTTATGTGCTACTGATCCTGCTGTCGCAACCCTCGGTCTGATCCGATCTTAGACTGGGAATGAACTAAGTATGCCTAAGCCAACAGACGAAACGAGCGGGCGGGCGGGCACTACGCCGGCCAGAGAGGCGGGATGCGCACGCCGTGGATCGATAGGGTGGTAGGTGGGTTTAGGTACATCTTCATATTTTTGCCATGCCAATGCCATTTTTTTGGCTTGTAAATTCATACAATGGTCCCTTAAGCCTTCATGTGAAGTTTCATGGAAAGACGACTCGTTTTCTATTTTTCACGATTTTTGAAACTTGTTACGGTTTGAGATTTTTTTAATTTTTTTCAGAAGGAGTTTTGGCCCCAAGCATTGTAGATGTGATCCTTGTATTTTTGTTGGCATGCACAAAACAATTCAGCAAAAAACTCGAAGTGTACAAGATTTTGTGACCATTTGAAAAAAGTGTCCCCATTTCAGACACTTTAATGGCTACTAGCAGCAAACCTGTAAAATCTCAAATGCTCTTTAAGGGGGTTTGAGTTCTCGAGGTTTGACTAGAGATAGGGGGCCAATATAAGGGCCTAGTACCAGCACCCATCGCACATCATGTGCGCACACCCCCCGACCCCTTCGATCGTCGGAACCCCAATGCTGCCGGTCAGGTTCTTTGATGATGGTGTCCCGGTGAAGAAAAATGTGGCACGAGCACATGCCCGAGCCCAGCATGTGCTGCCGCAACCCTCGGTCCGGTCCGATCTTAGATTGTGAATGAAGTCCGCATGCTTAGACTAGGAATGAACTCCGTATGCCTAAGTCAACCCACGAAACGAGCATACCGGCGCTCAGTCGGCCAGAAAGGTGGGATGCGCAAGTCAGGGATCGATCGGGTCCCCCTCTGCGTGCTGTCGATCTTGCTGCCGCAACCCCCGATCCGATTCGATCTTAGATTGGGAATGAACTCCGTATGCTTAGACTGGGAATGAACTCCGTATGACTAAGTCAACCCTCAAAACGAGCGTGCGGGCGCTCAGCCAGCCAGAGGGGCGGGATGCGTAAGTCTGAGCTCGGTCGGGTCCCCCTCTGCGTGCTATCGATCCTGCTACAACAACCCTCGGTCCGGTCCGATCTTAGACTGAGAATGATCTCCGTATGCTTAAGCCAACCGACGAAATGAGCGGGCGGGTGGGCGGGCACTACGTCGGCCAGAGAGGCGGGATGCGAAAGCCGTGGATCAATAGGGTGGTAGGTGGGTTTAGGCACATCTTCATATTTCTACCATGCCAATACCATTTTTCTGGCTTGTAAATTCATACAATGGTCCCTTTAGCCTTCATGTGAAGTTTCATGGCAAGACGACTCGTTTTCTATTATTCATGATTTTCAAAACTTTTTACGGTTCAGGATTTTTTAAAATTTTTTCAAAAGCCATTTTGGCCCCAAACTTGGTAGACGTGATCCTTATATTTTTCTTGGAAGGCATAAAAAAATTCAGCTAAAAACTTGAAGTGTACAAGATTTTGTGACAATTTGAAAAAAGTGTCCCCGTTTCAGACACTTTAATGGCTACTGGCAGCAAACCTGTAAAATCTCAAATGCTCTTTAAGGGGGTGTGAGTTCTCGAGGTTTGATGAGAGATAGGGGGCCAATATAAGGGCCAAGTACCAGCACCCATCGCACATCATGTGCGCACACCCCCGGCCCCCCCGATCATCGAAACCCCAATGCTGTCGGTCAGGTTCTCCGGTGATGGTGTCCCGGTGAAGAAAAATGCGGCACCAGCACATACCCGAGCCCAGCATGTGCTACCGTAACCTTCAGTCCAGTCCGATCTTAGACTGGGAATGAACTCCGTATGCTTAGACTGGGAATGAACTCCGTATGACTAAGTCAACCCATAAAACGAGCGCGCGGGCGCTCAGTCGGCCAGAGGGGCGGGATGCATAAGCCGGGGATCGGTCGGGTCCCCCTCTGTGTGCTGTCGATTCTGCTATGGCAACCCTCAATCTGGTCCGATCTTAGACTAGGAATAAACTCCGTATGCTTAAGCCAACCGACGAAACAAACGGGCGGGCAGGCACTATGTCGACCAGAGAGGCGGATGCGCAAGCCGTGGATCGATAGGGTGGTAGGTGAGTTTGGCACATCTTTATATTTCTACCGTGCCAATGCCATTTTTCTGGCTTGTAAATTCATAGAATGGTCCCTTAAGCCTTCATGTGAAGTTTCATGGCAAGACGACTCGTTTTTTATTTTTCATGATACGGTTCGGGATTTTTTAAAATTTTTTCAAAGGTAGTTTTGGCCACAAACTTGGTAGACGTGATCCTTGTATTTTTGTTGGCATGCACAAAAAAATTCAGCTAAAAACTCAAAGTGTACAAGATTTTCTGACCATTTGAAAAAAGTGTCCCCATTTAAGACACTTTAACGGCTACTAGCAGCAAACCTGTAAAATCTCAAATGCTCTTTAAGGGGTTGTGAGTTCTTGAGGTTTGATGAGGGATAGGGGGCCAATATAAGGGCCAAGTAGCAGCACCCATCGCACATCATGTACGCACACCCCCTCCAGCCCCCCCGATCGCCGAAACCCAAATGCCGTCGGTTAGGTTCTCCGACGTCGGTGTCCCGGGGAAGAAAAATACGGCACTAGCACATGCTCGAGCCCAGCATATGCTGCCGTAACCCTCGGTCTGGACTGATCTTAGACTGGGAATGAACTCTGTATGCCTAAGTCAACCCACGAAACGAGCATGCAGGCGCTCAGTCGACCAGAGGGGCGGGATGCGCAAGGTGGGGATTTGTTGGGTCCCCCTCTGCATGCTAAGAATCCGCTACTGCGACCCTCAGTTCAGTCTAATCTTAGACTGGAATGAACTCCGTATGCCTAAGCCAACCGATGAAACGAGTGGGCAGGTGGGCCGGTACTACGTCGGCCAGAGAGGCGGGATGCGCAAGCCATTGATTGATAGGCTGGTAGGTGGGTTTAGGCACATCTTCATATTTCTATCATGCCAATGCCATTTTCTGGCTTGTAAATTCATACAATGGTCCCTTAAGCCTTCATGTGAAGTTTCATGGCATGAGGACTCGTTTTCTATTTTTCATGATTTTTGAAACCTTTTACGGTTCAGGATTTTTTAAATTTTTTTCAGAAGGAGTTTTGGCCCCAAACTTGGTAGACGTGATCCTTGTATTTTTGTTGGCATGCACAAAACAATTCAGCTAAAAACTCAAAGTGTACAAGATTTTGTGACCATTTGAAAAAAGTGTCCCCATTTCAGACACTTTAATGGCTACTAGCAGCAAACCTGTAAAATCTCAAATGCTCTTTAAGGGGGTGTGAGTTCTCGAGGTTGGATGAGGGATAGGGGGCCAATATAAGGGCCAAGTACCAGCACCCATCGCAAATCATGTGCGCACATCCCCCGGCCCCCCTAATCGTCGAAACCCCAATGCCGTCGGTCAGGTTCTCTGGCGATGGTGTCCTGGTGAAAAAAAATGTGACACCAGCACATGCCCGAGCCCAGCATGTGCTGCCGCAACCCCTGACCCGGTTCGATCTTAGACTGTGAATGAACTTCATATTCCTAGACTAGGAATGAACTCCATATGCCTAAGTCAACCCACGAAACGAACGTGTGGGCGTTCAGCCGGCCAGAGGGGCGGGATGCACAAGCCGGGATCGATCGGGGTCCTCTCTGCGTGCTACCGATCCTGCTGCTACAACCGTCGGTCTGGTCCGATCTTAGATTGGGAATGAACTCCATATGCCTAAGCCAACCCACGAAACGAGCGGGCGGGCGGGCGAGCACTACGCCGGTCAGAGAGGCGGGATGCGCAAGCCGTGGATCGATATGGTGGTTGGTTGGTTTAGGCACATCTTCATATTTCTGCTGTGCCAATACCATTTTTCTGGCTTTTAAATTCATACAATGGTCCCTTAAGCCTTCATGTGAAGTTTCATGGCAAGACGACTCGTTTTCTATTTTTCATGATTTTGAACCTTTTTACGGTTCAGGATTTTTTTAAATTTTTTCAGAAGGAGATTTTGCCCCAAACATGGTAGACGTGATCATTGTATTTTTTTGGCATGCACAAAAAAATTCAGCCAAAAATCGAACTGTACAAGATTTTGTGACCATTTGAAAAAAGCATCCCAATTTCAGACACTTTAATGGCTACTGGCAGCAAACCTGTAAAATCTCAAATGCTCTTTAAGGGGGTGTGAGTTCTCTAGGTTTGATGAGGGATAGGGGGCCAATATAAGGGCCAAGTACCAGCACCCATCACACATCACGTGCGCACACCCCTCCGACCGCCCTGATCGTCGGAACCCCAATGCCGTCGGTCAGGTTCTCTGGCAATGGTGTCCCGGTGAAGAAAAATGCGGCACCAGCACATGCCCGAGCCCAGCATGTGCTGCTGTAACCCTCGGTCTGATCCGATCTTAGACTGGGAATGAACTCCGTATGCTTAGACTGGGAATGAACCCCGTATGCCTAAGTCAAGCCACAAAACGAGCGTGCGGGCACTCAGCCACCAGAGGGGTCGGATGCGCAAGCCAAGGATCGACCGGGTCCCCCTCTTTGTGCTGTCGATCCTGCTACCGTAACCCTCAGTCCGATCCAATCTTAGATTGGGAATGAACTCTGTATGCCTATGCCAACCGACGAAACGAGCCGGTGGGCGATCGGGCACTACGCCGGCCAGAGAGGCGGGATCCGCAAGTCGGGGATCGATAGGGTGGTAGGATGGTTTAGGCACATCTTCATATTTCTGCCATGCCAATGTCATTTTTTGGCCTGTAAGTTCATACAATGGTCCCTTAAGCCTTCATGTGAAGTTTCATGCCAAGACGACTCGTTTTCTATTTTTCACGATTTTTAAAACTTTTTACGGTTCAGGATTTTTTAAAATCTTTCAGAAGGAGTTTTGGCCCCAAACTTGGTAGACGTGATCCTTGTATTTTTGTTGGCATGCATAAAAAAATTCAGCTAAAAACTCGAAGTGTACAAGATTTTGTGACCATTTGAAAAAAGTGTCCCCAATTCAGACACTTTAATGGCTGCTGGCAGCAAACCTGTAAAATCTCAAATGCTCTTTAAGGGGGTGTGAGTTCTCGAGGTTTGATGAGGGACAGGGGGCCAATATAAGGGCCAAGTACCAGCACCCATCGCACATCATGTGCGCACACCCCCTCGGCCCCCCCGATTGTCGGAACCCCAATGTCGTCGGTCAGGTTCTCCGGCGATGGTGTCCCGGCGAAGAAAAATACGGCACCAGCACATGCTCGAGCCCAGCATGTGCTGCTGTAACCCTTGGTCCGGTCCGATCTTAGACTTAGAATGAGCTCCGTATGCTTAGACTGGGAATGAACTTAGTATGCCTAAGTCAACCCACGAAACGAACGTGCGGGCGCTCAGCCGGCCAGAGGGGCGGGATGCGCAAGCCGGGGATCGGCTGGGTCCCCCTCTACGTGCTGTCGATCCTACTACCACAACCCTCAGTCCGATCTAATCTTAGACTGGGAATGAACCCGTATACCTTAGCCAACCGATGAAATGAGTGGGCGGGCCGGCACTACGCCGACGAGAGAGGCGGGATGCGCAAGCCGTGGATCGATAGGGTGGTTGGTGGGTTTGGGCACATCTTCTTATTTCTACCCTGCCAATGCCATTTTTCTAGCTTGTAAGTTCATACAATGGTCCCTTAAGCCTTCATGTGAAGTTTCACGGCAAGACGACTCGTTTTCTATTTTTCATAAATTTTGAAACTTTTTACGGTTTGAGATTTTTTAAATTTTTTTTGGAAGGATTTTTGGCCCCAAACTTGGTAGACGTTATCCTTGTATTTTTTTTGGTATGCACAAAAAATTTCAGCTAAAAACTCGAAGTGTACCAGATTTTGTGATCATTTGAAAAAAGTGTCCCATTTCTGACACTTTAATGGCTACTGGCAGCAAACCTATAAAACTCAAATGCTCTTTAAGGGGGTGTGAGTTCTCGAGGTTTGATGAGGGATAGGGAGCCAATATAAGGGCCAAGTACCAGCACCCATCGCACATCATGTGCGCACACCCCCCGGCTCCCCCTATCGCTAGAACCCCAATGTCGCTGTCAGGTTCTCCAACGATGGTGTCCCGGTGAAGAAAAATACGGCACCAGCACATGCCCAAGCCCAGCATGTGCTGCTGTAACCCTCGATCCGATTCGATCTTAGACTGGGAATGAACTGTGTATGCTTAGACTGGGAATGAACTCCGTATGCCTAAGTCAACCCACGAAATGAGAGTGTGGGTGCTCAACCGACCAGAGGGGCGGGATGTGCAAGCCGGTGATCGGTCGGGTCCCCCTCTGTGTGCTACTGATCCTGCTACTGTAACCTCGATCCGGTCTGATCTTAGACTGGGAATGAACTCCGTATGCCTAAACTAACTGACGAAACGAGCGGGCGGGCACTACGTCGGCTAGAGAGGCGGGATGCGCAAGCCATGGATCGATAGGGTGGTAGGTGGGTTTGGGCACATCTTCATATTTTTGCCATGCCAATGCCATTTGTCTAGCTTGTAAATTCATAAAATGGTCCCTTAAGCCTTCATGTGAAGTTTCATGGCAAGACGACTTGTTTTCTATTTTTCATAATTTTTGAAACTTTTAGGGTTCGGGATTTTTTAAATTTTTTTCAGAAGGAGTTTTGGCCCCAAACTTCTTAGACATGATCCTTGTATTTTTTTTGGCTTGCACAAAAAATTTCAGCTAAAAACTCGAAGTGTACAAGATTTTGTGACCATTTGAAAAAAGTGTCCCGATTTCAAACACTTTAATGGCTACTGGCAGCAAACCTGTAAAATCTCAAACGCTCTTTAAGGGGGTGTGAGTTCTCGAGGTTTGATGAGGGATAGGTGGCCAATATAAGTGCCAAATACCAGAACCCATCGCACATCATTTGCGTACACCCACCCGGCTCGCCCCGATCGTCGGACCCCCAATGCCGCCGGTCAGGTTCATCGGCGATGGTGTCCCGACAAAGAAAAATGCGGCACCAGCCCATGCTCAAGCCCAGCATGTGCTGCCGTAACCCTCGGTCCAATCCGATCTTAGACTGAGAATGAACTCTGTATGCTTAGACTGGGAATGAACTCCGTATGCCTAAGCCAACCCACGAAACGAGCGTGCGGGCATTCAGTCGGCCAGAGGGGAAGGATGCGTAAGCCGGGGATCGACCGGGTCCCCCTCTATGTGCTGCCGATCCTGCTACCACAACCCTTGGTCCGATCTGATCTTAGACTGCTAATGAACTCCGTATGCCTAAGCCAACCGATGGAACGAGCGGGCGGGCGGGCAGGCACTACGCCGGCCAGGGAGACGAGATGCGCAAGCCATGGATCGATAGGGTGGTAGGTGGGTTTAGGCGCATCTTCACATTTTTGCCATGCCAATGCAATTTTTCTGGCTTGTAAATTCATACAATGGTCCCTTAAGCCTTCATGTGAAGTTTCATGGCAAGACGACTCGTTTTCTATTTTTCATGATTTGTGAAACTTTTTACGGTTCGAGATTTTAAAATTTTTTCAGAAGGAGTTTTGGCCCCAAACTTGGTAGATGTGATCCTTGTATTTTTGTTGGCATGCACAAAAAAATTCAGCTAAAAATTTGAAGTGTACAAGATTTTGTGACCATTTGAAAAAAGTATCCCCATTTCAGACACTTTAATGGCTACTGGCAGCAAACCTGTAAAATCTTAAATGCTCTTTAAAGGGGTGCGAGTTCTCGAGGTCTGATGAGGGATAGGGGGCCAATATAAGGGCCAAGTTCCAGCACCAATCGCACATCTTGTGCGCACACCACTCCCCGACCCCCCCGATCGTCGGAACACTAATGTCGCTGGTCAGGTTCTCCGGCAAAGGTGTCCGGGTGAAGAAAAATGTGGCACCAACACATGCCCGAGGCCAGCATGTCCTGTCACAACCCTCGGTCCGATCCGATCTTAGACTGGGAATGAACTCCGTATGCTTAGACCGGGAATGAACTCCGTATGCCTAAGTCAACCCACGAAACGAGCATGCGGGCGCTCAGTTGGCCAGAGAGGCAAGATGCGTAAGCGGGGGATCGGTCGGGTCCCTCTCTGCATGCTGTCAATCCTATTGCTGTAACCCTCGGTCTGGTCTGATCTTAGACTGGGAATGAACTCCGTATGCCTAAGCCAACCGACGAAATGAGCGGGCGGGAGGGCGGGCACTACGCCAGCCAGAGACGCAGGATGCGCAAGCCTTGGATCGATAGGGTGGTAGGTGGGTTTAGGCACATCTTCATATTTCTGCCGTGCCAATGCCATTTTTCTGGCTTGTAAATTCATACAATGGTCCCTTAAGCCTTCATGTGAAGTTTCATGGCAAGACGACTCGTTTTCTATTTTTCACGATTTTCAAAACTTTTTACGGTTCGAGATTTTATAAAATTTTTTCAGAAGGAGTTTTGGCCCCAAACTTGGTAGACGTGATCCTTGTATTTTTAATCGCTACTGGCAGCAAACCTGTAAAACCTGAAAAGGGTCCCTATTTCAGACACTTTAATGGCTACTGGCAGCAAACCTGTAAAATCTCAAATGCTATTTAAGGGGGTGTGAGTTCTCGAGGTTTGATGAGGGATAGGGGGCCAATATAAGGGCTAAGTACCAGCACCCATCGCACATCATGTGCGCACACCACCCCTGGCCCCCCCGATCACCGAAACCCTAATGTCGTTGGTCAAGTTCTCCGATGATGGTGTCCCGATGAAGAAAAATGTGACACCAGCACATGCCCGAGCCCAGCATGTGTTGCCGTAACCCTCGGTTCGGTCCGATCTTAGACTGGGAATGAACTCCAAATGCTTAGACTGGGAATGAACTCCGTATGCCTAAGTCAACCCACGAAATGAGTGTGTGGGCGCTCAGCCAGCCAGAGGGGCGGGATAAGTAAGCCGGGGATCGATCGCATCCCCCACTACGTGCTGCCGATCCTGCTGCCACAACCCTTGGTCCAGTTCAATCGTAGACAGGGAATGAACTCTGTATGCCTAAGCCAACCGACGAAACGAGCGGACGGGCGGGCGGGCACTACGCCAGCTAGAGAGACGGGATGCGCAAGCCGTGGATCGAGAAGGTGGTAGGTGGGTTTAGGAACATCTTCATATTTCTGCCATGCCAATGCCATTTTTTTGGCTTGTAAATTCATACAATGGTCCCTTAAGCCTTCATGTGAAGTTTCATCGCAAGACGACTCGTTTTTTATTTTTCATAATTTTCAAAATGTTTTACGGTTGGGGATTTTATAAAATTTTTTCAGAAGGAGTTTTGTCCCCAAACTTGGTAGACGTGATCCTTGTATTTTTTTTGGCATGCACAAAAAAATTCAACTAAAAACTCGAAGTGTACAAGATTTTGTGACCATTTGAAAAGAGTGTCCCCATTTCAGACACTTTAATGGCTACTGGCGGCAAACCGGTAAAATCTCAAATGCTCTTTAAGGGGGTGTGAGTTCTCGAGGTTTGATGAGGGATAGGGGGCCAATATAAGGGCCCAGTACGAGCACCCATCGCACATCATGTGCGCACACCCCCCGGCCGCCATGATCGCCAGAACCCCAAAGCCGCTTGTCAGGTTCTCCGACGATGGTGTCCCGACGAAGAAAAATGTGGCACCAGCACATTCTCGAGCCCAGCATGTGCTAGCGCAACCCTCGGTCTGGTCCGATCTTAGACTGGGAATGAACTTCGTACGCTTAGACTGTGAATGAACTCCGTATGCCTAAGTCAACCCACGAAATGAGTGTGCGAGATGTGCAAGCCGGGGATCGGCCGAGTCCCCCTCTGCGTGCTGCCGATCCTGCTGTCGCAACCTTCAGTTCGGTTCGATCTTGGACTGGGAATGAACTTCATATGTCTAAGCCAATCGACGAAATGAACGGGCGAGCGGGCGGGCACTACGCACGCCAGAGAGGCGGGATGCGTAAGCCGTGGATCGATAGGGTGGTAGGTTCGGGATTTTTTTAAAATTTTTTCAGAAGGAGTTTTGGCCCCAATCTCGGTAGACATGATCCTTGTATTTTTGTTGGCATGCACAAAAACATTCAGCTAAAAACTCGAAGCGTACAAGATTTTGTGACCATTTGAAAAAAGTATCCCCATTTCAGACACTTTAATGGCTACTGACATCAAACCTATAAAATCTCAAATGCTCTTTCAGGGCCTGCGAGTTCTTGAGGTTTGATGAGGGATAGGGCACCAATATAAAGGCCAAGTACCAGCACCCATCGCACATCATGTGTGCACACCCCCCCGGCCGCCCTGATCGTCGGAACCCCAATGCCGTCGGTCAGGTTCTCCGACGACGGTGTCCCGACAAAGAAAAATACGGCACGAGCACATGCCCGAGCCCAGAATGTGCTGCCGTAACCCTCGGTCTGATCCGATCTTAGACTGGGAATGAACTTCGTATGCTTAGATTGGGAATGAACTCTGTGTGCCTAAGTCAACCCACGAAATGAGCGTGCGGGTGCTCAGCCGACCAGAGGGGCCTGATGCGCAAGCCAGGGATCGATCGGGTCCCCCTCTGTGTGCTGCTGATCCTGCTGCCACAGCCCTCGGTCTGATCTGATCTTAGACTGGGAATGAACTCCGTATGCCTAAGCCAACCGACGAAACGAACGGCCGGGCGGGCGGGCGCTACGCCGGCCAGAGAGGCGGGATGCGCAAGCCGTGGATCGATACGGTGGTAGGTGGGTTTAGGCACATCTTCATATTTCTACCATGCCAATGCCATTTTTCTGGCGTGTAAATTCATACAATGGTTCCTTAAGCCTTCATGTGAAGTTTCATCGCAAGATGACTCGTTCTCTATTTTTCACGATTTTCAAAACATTTTACGGTTGGGGATTTTATAAAATTTTTTCAAAAATAGTTTTGGCCCCAAACTTGGTAGACGTGATCCTTGTATTTTTCTTGGCATGCACAAAAAAATTCAACTAAAAACTCGAAGTGTACAAGATTTTGTGACCATTTGGAAAGAGTGTCCCCATTTTAGACACTTTAATGGCTACAGGCAGCAAACTGGTAAAATCTCAAATGCTCTTTAAGGGGGTGTGAGTTCTTGAGGTTTGATGAGGGATAGGGGGCCAATATAAGGGCCAAGTACCAGCACCCATCGCACAACATGTGCGCACACCCCCTGGCCCCCCCGATCACCGGAACCCTAATACCGTCGGTCAAGTTCTCCGGTGATGGTGTCCCGACGAAGAAAAATGCGGCACCAGCACATGCCCGAGCCCAGCATGTGCTGCCGTAACCCTCGGTTTGGTCTGATCTTAGACTGGGAATGAACTCCAATCCGTAATCCTAAGTCAACCCACGGAACGAGCGTGTGGGCGCTCAGCCGCCCAGAGGGGCGGGATGCATAAGCCGGGGATCGATCGGATCCCCCACTGCGTGCTGCCGATCCTGCTGCCACAACCCTTGGTCTGGTCTGATCTTAGACTGGGAATGAACTCTGTATGCCTAAGCCAATCGATGAAACGAGCGAGCGGGCGAACGGGCACTACGCCGGCTAAAGAGGCGGGATGCGCAAGCCGTGGATCGATAGGGTGGTAGGTGGGTTTAGGCACATCTTCATATTTCTGCCCTGCCAATGCCATTTTTTTGGCTTGTAAATTCATACAATGGTCCCTTAAGCCTTCATGTGAAGTTTCATCGCAAGAGGACTCGTTTTCTATTTTTCATGATTTTCAAAACATTTTACGGTTGGGGATTTTATAAAATTTTTTCAGAAGGAGTTTTGGCCCCAAACTTGGTAGACGTGATCCTTGTATTTTTCTTGGCATGCAAAAAAAAATTCAACTAAAAACTCGAAGTGTACAAGATTTTGTGACCATTTGAAAAGAGTGTCCCCATTTCAGACACTTTAATGGCTACTGGCAGCAAACCGGTAAAATCTCAAATGCTCTTTAAGGGGGTGTGAGTTCTTGAGGTTTGATGAGGGATAGGGGGCCAATATAAGGGCCAACTACCAGCACCCATCGCTCATCATGTGCGCACACCACCCCCGGCCCCCCGATCGCCGGAAACCCAATGCCGCCGGTCAGGTTCTCCGGCAATGGTGTCCCAGCGAAGAAAAATGCGGCACCAGCACATGCCCGAGCCTAGCATGTGCTGCTGGAACCCCCGATCCAGTCCGATCTTAGACTGGGAATGAACTCCATGTGCGAGCGCTCAGCTGGCCAGAGGGGCGAGATGCGCAGGCCGGGGATCGGCCGGGTCCCCCTCTATGTGCTGTCAATCCTGCTGTCATAACCCTCGGTCTAGTTTGATCTTAGACTGGGAATGAACTCTGTATGCCTAAGCCAACCGACGAAATGAACGGGCGAGCGGGCACTACGCCGGCCAGAGAGGCGGGATGCGCAAGCCGTGGACCGATAGGGTGGTAGGTGGGTTTAGGCACATCTTCATATTTCTGCCATGCTAATGCCATTTTTCTATTTTGTAAATTCATACAATGGTCCCTTAAGCCTTCATGTGAAGTTTCATGGCAAGACGACTCATTTTATATTTTTCACGATTTTCGAAACTTTTTACGGTTCGAGATTTTTTTAAATTTTTTCAGGAGTTTTGGCCCTAAACTTGGTAGACGTGATCCTTGTATTTTTGTTGGCATGTACAAAAAAATTCAGCTAAAAACTCGAAGTGTACAAGATTTTGTGACCATTTGAAAAAAGTGTCCCAATTTCAGACACTTTAATTGCTACTGGCAGCAAACCTGTAAAATCTCAAATGCTCTTTCAGGGGGTGTGAGTTCTCGAGGTTTGATGAGGGATAAGGGGCTAATATAGGGACCAAGTACCAGCACCCACTGCACATTATATCGGCACACCCCCTTGGACCCCCTGATCGCCGGCACCCCAATGCCACCGATCAGGTTCTCTGGCGATGGTGTCCCGATGAAGAAAAATACGGCACCAGCACATGCCTGAGCCCAGCATGTGCTGCCGCAACCCTCGATCCGGTCTGATCTTAGACTGGGAATGAACTCCATATGCCTAAGTCAACCCACGAAACGAGCGTGCGGGTACTCAGCCGGCTAGAGGGGCGGGATGCGCAAGTCGGGGATCGGTCGGGTCCTCCTCTGCGTAGTGTCGATCCTGCTGTCGTAACCCTCAGTCTGATCTGATCTTAGACTGGGAATGAACTCCGTATGCCTAAGCCAACTGATGAAAAGAGTGGACGGGCGGGCGGGCACTACGTCGGCCAGAGAGGCAGGATGCGCAAGTCGTGGATCGATATGATGGTAGGTGGGTTTAGGCACATCTTCATATTTCTACCTTGCCAATGCCATTTTTCTGGCTTGTAAATTCATACAATGGCCCTTAAGCCTTCATGTGAAGTTTCATGGCAAGACGACTCATTTTCTATTTTTCATGATTTTTGAAACTTTTTACGGTTCGAGATTTTTTTAAATTTTTTCAGGAGTTTTGGCCCTAAACTTGGTAGACGTGATCCTTGTATTTTTGTTGGCATGTACAAAAAAATTCAGCTAAAAACTCGAAGTGTACAAGATTTTGTGACCATTTGAAAAAAGTGTCCCAATTTCAGACACTTTAATTGCTACTGGCAGCAAACCTGTAAAATCTCAAATGCTCTTTAAGGGGGTGTGAGTTCTCGAGGTTTGATGAGGGATAAGGGGCCAATATAAGGACCAAGTACCAGCACCCACCGCACATCATATCGGCACACCCCCTTGGACCCCCCGATCGCCGGCACCCCAATGCCACCGATCAGGTTCTCTGGCGATGGTGTCCCGATGAAGAAAAATACGGCACCAGCACATGCCTGAGCCCAGCATGTGCTGCCGTAACCCTCGATCCGGTCTGATCTTAGACTGGGAATGAACTCCATATGCCTAAGTCAACCCACGAAACGAGCGTGCGGGTACTCAACCGGCTAGAGGGGCGGGATGCGCAAGTCGGGGATCGGTCGGGTCCTCCTCTGCGTAGTGTCGATCCTGCTGTCGTAACCCTCAGTCTGATCTGATCTTAGACTGGGAATGAACTCCGTATGCCTAAGCCAACCGACGAAACGAGTGGACGGGCGGGCGGGCACTACGTCGGCCAGAGAGGCGGGATGCGCAAACCGTGGATCGATATGATGGTAGGTGGGTTTAGGCACATCTTCATATTTCTACGTTGCCAATGCCATTTTTCTGGCTTGTAAATTCATACAATGGCCCTTAAGCCTTCATGTGAAGTTTAATGGCAAGACGACTCGTTTTTTATTTTTCACGATTTTCCAAACATTTTACGGTTCGGGATTTTTTAAAATTTTTTTAGATGGAGTTTTGGCCTGAAACTTGGCAGACGTGATCCTTGTATATTTTTTGGCATGCATAAAACAATTCAGGTAAAAAATCGAAGTGTACAAGATTTTGTGACCATTTGAAAAAAGTGTCCCCATTTCAGACACTTTAATGGCTACTGGCAGCAAACCTGTAAAATCTCAAATGCTCTTTAAGGGGGTGTGAGTTCTCAAGGTTTGATGAGGGATAGGGGGCCAATATAAGGGCCAAGTACCAGCACCCATCGCACATTATGTGCGCACACCCCCCCGGCCCCCCGATCGCTGGAACCCCAATGTCGTCGGTCAGGTTCTCTGACGATGGTGTCTCGGTGAAGAAAAATACGGCACCAGCACATGCCTGAGCCCAGCATGTGCTGTCGTAACCCTCAGTCCGATCCGATCTTACACTGGGAATGAACTTCGTATGCTTAGACTGGGAATGACCTCTGTATGCCTAAGTCAACCGACGAAATGAGCGTACAGGCGCTCAGCCGACCAGAGGGGCGGGATGCGTAAGCCGGGGATCGGTCGGGTCCCCCTCTGTGTGCTATCGATCTTGCTGCTGAAACCCTTGGTCCGATCCAATCTTAGACTGGAATGAACTCCGTATGCCTAAGCCAACCGATGAAACGAGTGGACGGACGGGCCGACACTACGTCGGCCAGAGAGGCGGGATGCACAAGCCGTGGATCGATAGGGTGGTAGGTGGGTTTAGGCACATCTTCATATTTCTGCCATGCCAATGCCATTTTTCTAGCCTGTTAATTCATACAATGGTCCCTTAAGCCTTCATGTGAAGTTTCATGGCAAGACGACTCGTTTTCTATTTTTCACAATTTTTGAAACTTTTTACGGTTCAGGATTTTTTAAATTTTTTCAGAAGGAGTTTTGGTCCCAAACTTGGTAGATGTGATCCTTGTATTTTTTTTCGCATGCACAAAATAATTCAGCTAAAAACTCGAAGTGTACAAGATTTTGTGACCATTTGAAAAAAGTGTCCCCATTTCAGACACTTTAATGGCTACTGGCAGGAAACTTGTAAAATCTCAAATGCTCTTTAAGTGTGTCTGAGTTCTTGAGGTTTGATGAGGGATAGGGGGCCAATATAAGGGCCAAGTACCGGCACCTATCACACATCATGTGTGCACACCCCCTCGGGCCCCTCGATCGTCGGAACCCTAATGCCGTCGATCAGGTTCTCCGGCGATAGTGTCCTGGCAAAGAAAAATACGGCACCAGCACATGCCCGAGCCCAGCATGTGCTGCCGCAACCCTCGGTCCGGTCCGATCTTAGACTGGGAATGAACTTCGTATGCCTAAGTCAACCCACGTAACGAGCGTATGGGCGCTCAGCCGACCAGAGGGGCGGAATGCGCAAGCCGGGGATCGACAAGGTCCCCCTCTGCGTGCTACCGATCCTGCTACCGCAACCCTCGGTCCAGCCTGATCTTAGACTGGGAATGAACTCCGTATGCCTAAGCCAACCGATGAAATGAGCGGGCGGGCAAGCGGGCACTACACCGGCCAGAGAGGCGGGATGCGCAAGTCGTGGATCGTTAGGGTGGTAGGTGGGTTTAGGCACATCTTCATATTTCTGCCATGCCAATGCCATTTTTTTGGCTTGTAAATTCATACAATGGTCCCTTAAGCCTTCATGTGAAGTTTCATGGCAAGACGACTCATTTTCTATTTTTCATGATTTTTAAAACTTTTTACGGTTCGAGATTTTTTAAAATTTTTTCAGAAAGAGTCTTGGCCCCAAACTTGGTAGACGTGATCCTTGTATTTTTGTTGGCATGCACAAAAACATTCAGCTAAAAAATCGAAGTGTACAAGATTTTGTGATCATTTGAAAAAAGTGTCCCTATTTCAGACACTTTAATGGCTACTGGCAGCAAACCTGTAAAATCTCAAATGCTCTTTAAGGGGGTGTGAGTTCTCAAGGTTTGATGAGGGATAGGGGGCAAATATAAGGGCCAAGTACCAGTGCCCATCATACATCATGTGCGCACACCCCCCGGCCCCTCCGATTGGCGGAACCCCAATACCGTCGGTCAGGTTCACCACGATGGTGTCCGGACGAAGAAACACGCGGCACCAGCAAATGCCTGAGCCCAGCATGTGCTGCCGCAACCTTGGGTCCTGTCTGATCATAGACTGGGAATGAACTCCGTATGCTTAGACTGGGAATGAACTCCGTATGCCTAAGTCAACCCACGAAATGAGCGTGCGGGCGCTCAGCCAGCCAGAGGGGCGGGATGCGCAAGCCGAGGATCGATCGGGTCTCTCGCTGCGTGCTGCCGATCCTGCTACCACAACCCTCGGTCTGGTCTGATCTTAGACTGAGAATGAACTCCGTATGCCTAAGCCAACCGATCAAACGAGCGGGCGGGCACTACGCCGGCCAGAGAGGCAGGATGCGCAAGCCGTGGATCAATAGGGTGGTAGGTGGGTTTAGGCACATCTTCATGTTTCTGCCATGCCAATGCCATTTTTCTAGCTTGTAAATTCATACAATTGTCCTTTAAGCCTTCATGTGAAGTTTCATGGCAAGACGACTCGTTTTCTATTTTTCATGATTTTTGAAACTTTTTACGGTTCAGGATTTTTTAAAATTTTTTCAAAAGGAATTTTGGCCCCAAACTTGGTAGACGTGATCCTTGTATTTTTGTAGGCATGCACAAAAAAATTCAGCTAAAAACTCGAAATGTACAAGATTTTGTGAGTATTTGAAAAAAATGTCCTCATTTCAGACACTTTAATGGCTACTGGCAGCAAACCTGTAAAATCTCAAATGCTCTTTAAGGGGGTGTGAGTTCTCGAGGTTTGATGAGGGATAGGGGGCCAATATAAGGGCCAAGTACCAGCGCCCATCACACATCATGTGCGCACATCCCCCCCGGCCCCCCCGATCGCTGGAACCCTAATGCTGTTGGTCAGGTTCTCCGACGATGGTGTCCCGACGAAGAAAAATACGGCACCAACACATTCTCGAGCGCAGCATGTGCTGCCGCAACCCTCGATCCGATCCAATCTTAGACTGGGAAGGAACTTCGTATGTCGTAACGGTTTTGGGACCGTCAGACGTAAAGATGAGTTTAAAATCAAGAAAAATAAAAAGAGGGAGTCGCCACCAATCTTTGTTAGGGTGTGATTGGCCACCCAAAAGTTTATCTTTTGAATAAAACTATAAAAACGAGTTTGAAGTCTTATTAAAAAGATAAATTTTGGTCTGCGAAAAATCAGGTTAGGTCCGGGAGTCGGTTACGTGTGGGGAAGGATTAGCACCCCCACAATGCCCATAAATTGGTACCATTTAATTATGCGCTATTTTCGATATTGGATAAAAATGGTTTTAATTTGAAATTTAACATTAATTCCCTTCATTTAAAAAAAATTTGCTAAAATATTTATTTAGAAATATTGAGAAAATCTTTAAGTTAAAGAATTATCTTAAAATTCTCCATCGTCTAGGCAGAATTTAAAATAACTCTTTTCGCCTAAGATTTAACATAATAATCATTAAAATAAAATAACAATCTTTATAGGAAATAATTGTTAGTGACTCTCCAACATCTAGGCAGAGTACCAAGAATTATTTCTCTCGGAATGTTATTTTTTTATTTTATAATATCACAAAAAGAATTTTTTTTTAGTATTATTCCTTTTTTATTAAAAAATATTTTATCAGTAAATTAAAGAGAAAGTAATGCAATCAATTATTGATGATAACATGCTAACGTATATCATGCTAATGAATGTCATGTAAAATGAAATGCAATTTAAGAGTTGGATTCTTAAATATAATGAGACCACCCCGACTCTCCAACATCTAGGCAAATCTTAAGTGCGACTGTTTATATTTAAGATCCCAATTTTATTATACTTTTTATTTATTAATCTTATTATTAATACGAATTAAGAAATCGTGTGAAAAGACTTCACGAAGTAAAATTTCTTAAATACCCCATCATCTAGGCGGCATTCGGGAACAAATTGCTTCAAATAGAATTTTCACACGTGTCCTTAGGATTTTTTTAGGACTTTGGATTTCAAGGATTTTGGATTTCGGGGGGTTTTGGATTTAATGGATTTTGGATTTTTAGGGGTTTTAGAATCCTAGGATTAAGAAATAGTGCTTAAGGTTTCGTTTTTTTAAGAAAATACGAACATCTCTAAAAATCCCCAACATCTAGGCAGATTTTTTAAGCAAGTTCGATTTTAATAATTTTTGAAGATTAATTAAAAATTTCTTATGTTTATTTATGAAAAATAATTAACAATAATTCCCCAACATCTAGGCGGAATTATTGTTTTAGAAAAATATTTTTATTCCCTCCAACATCTAGGTAGGGAAGATTATTATTATTTTTTTAAAGCATTTTAATATATTTTTTATTATTATTTGTTCTTAATTTTATTATTATTAAAATGATTAAACATTTATTCTAACAAATTTATAAATTTATCATGCATAAATATAAAAATATATTTAAAATAACAAAAAATAATAATAATAAAAAATTAGAAAATTAAAAAAAAAAAATACTTTTTTTACCTGAACCAGACCGGTCAACGGTCCGATCAACGCTGGTCCGGCGGTCTGATCGGTTCGACGGTTGGATCGGCGGTTCGGGCGATCTGACCGATTCGGCGGTCGGATCGGTGGTCCGGGCAATCTGACCGGTTCAATCCGATCCACTGGCGGTTCGTATGAACCGGTTCAAGGCTGGCTGGAACGGGTCGTTGGGTCGGGTTACGTGGATCTCGGGTCGGGTTCGGGTCAACGCGCGGATCCTTCTTTGGTTAAAACGGCGTCGTTTTGGGTTTTATTAAAACGACGTCGTTTTGGCTATTGATAATTTATATAAAAGTCAAAAAAAAATTTCGTCATTTTTTTTTAATCTTTCAGAAAAAAAACAGCCTTCTCTCTTTTTTTTTCGTTTCCTTTTTTTTCTCTCTGGCCAACACAGGTGGCCGGCCGATCCTCCGTCACTGCTGTCGCCGGTCATCAGTCGTCGGTCGCCGTTGACAGTGGTCGAAAAATTCTTCGAAAACACCAAAATGTTCCCCTCGACCTCCTGAGTCCGGATTTGAGGTCCCTTTCACCAAAAGCGACCTTGATTCGCATAGATCAAGTTTTGAAGTTTTCGGTTTTTTTTCCCTTTTTTTTTTTTTGGTGAAACTAACGATTTCTTGGCTTTTGCAGATGGCTCGGTGCTGAGGTTCCTCACCGTAGGCGAGGACTGTGTATTTTTTTATTTTTGTTTCTGTTTTGTCTTTTTTTTTGTTTTGGTTTTTTTTTTACGTCGAAAATAGGGTCTGTCTGAGGGTGTTGAAGGGGAAGAATGGTTTTTTTTTTCGAGAGCTCAGATCCCCGGATTTTCGAAAATGGTTGGGGATTTTAAAGGGTTTCTACTTAGGGGGATCTAAGGCTGTAGGATTGTTAGTTGGTGGTTATAGGGTGGCTGGTCGGGTAGTTGGTTGGGTAATTGGTCGGGGCAGTTCGGCACCGTACCAACCCCTTGACTTCTGTCTTATTTTTGTTTTGTTTTTTTGTTTGTTGTTTTTTTTTTGTTTGTTTTTTTTTGTTTTGTTAAATATTATTATTATTAAAAATAAAATAAAATAAAATAGTAGACCCGGACAAACCGGTGTCTACAGCTGCCCCTCTTTACACATTACTGAGAATCAGGAATAGGGCAAAGACAAAGACAACGATTTTGTCCGAAAATAAATTATGTTATTTTTTGGTTTTACAGAAAAGGGCTCCTCTTAACAGAGGCTCAACAACTTTAAAAATCTCATCTGGAAAAAGCTCCTCTCAACAGAGGCTCCACAACTTTAAAAATCTCTTGAAAAAAGCTCCTCTCAATAGAGGCTCCACAACTTTAAAAATCTCATCTGGAAAAGCTCCTCTCAGCAGAGGCTCAACAACTTTAAAATCTCATCTGGAAAAAGCTCCTCTCAACAGAGGCTCCACAACTTTAAAATCTCATCTTGAAAAAAAAAGCTCCTCTCAGCAGAGGCTCCACAACTTTAAAAATTCTCTCTTGAAAAAAACTTCTCTTAGCAGAGGTTCCACAACTTTAAAAATCTCATCTGGAAAAGCTCCTCTCAACAGAGGCTCCATAACTTTAAAAATTCTCTCTTGAAAAAGCTCCTCTCAACAGAGGCTCGACAACTTTAAAATTCTCATCTTGGAAAAGCTCCTCTCAACAGAGGCTCAACAACTTTAAAAATTCTCATCTGAAAAAGCTCCTCTCAACAGAGGCTCCACAACTTTAAAATTTCTCATCTGTTTTCAAATTTGAGTTTTCATCTTTGAACAAGTAAATCTCTCTCTTTTGAATTCCTTTGTTTGATCATTGTCTTTACCAAAATCTTGTTTTTTCATTAAGAAAAGGAAAATTTCTATCTTTGTTACAACTTCTCATGGATGCATGTACTGAGTGCTCATGATGCAATGCATGTAATGCAATCAAAATCGTTCATTGTAGTAAAAAGGTTCTCGAAATCTCTCACTTTCGGCTTCTTTTATCCGAGTTCTTATATGACCAATCTGTCTTCAACATCTGACCATAATATTTTTTCTTCAAAAGTCTACAACATCAATGACTTGTCATGCTTTTCTCATCCTTTTTCATTTGCCTTTGTCAACTTTAAAAGTAATGCTGAGATCTTTCATGTTTGTTTTTCTTTTCATCATTTTAAGTTCAAGACAAATAAAATGCAATCACATTTCTCTGATGGACAAAAATATCAGATAAGGATAAAGGAAAGGATAGGCATTATTTTCAAATGAAGGATAATGTATTTCTTATGGCTGATAACAAGTGTATGTCAAAGTGTTTGAGTTGAAATAAAGGTGTCAAAAGAATGATCACAAGATAATCATGAACAAAATATTCTCAGATTCTTTCTCTAAAACTAAATCAGATGACTTCCTTGATTATTCAGAGTTCGTCAAACTACACTTGCCCCTGCATTGTGGGATCTTTTCTTGATGATGCTTTTGCTTCACATCTAAGCCGTCTTTTCAGGTTTTCAACTTAGATAAGTCATCATTTTTTTTCTCTTTTTTTTAAGCAAAATATTTCTTCACAACATCTGAATTTATTGGGGTAGGTAAATCACCTCCGTCCATTTCTGCCAAAATCAATGCCCCACCAGAAAAAGCCTTTTTCACCACATACGGGCCTTCCCAATTTGGTGTCCATTTCCCCCGATTATCATGTTGATTTGGAAGGAATCTTTTTAACACTAAGTCTCCTTCCCTAAAGCAACGGGGACGAGTTTTCTTGTCATGTGCTCTCATCATCCTCTTTTGATATAATTGACCATGACAAAGTGCTGACAGTCTTTTCTCTTCTATGAGGTTTAACTGCTCGTAGCAATTTCGAACCCATTCTGCTTCCTCTAACTCTACCTCCATCAGGACTCTCAGTGAGGGAATTTCCACTTTGACTGGTAGCACAGCTTCCATACCATATACCAAATAGAACGGTATGGCTCCAGTAGACGTTCTAACTGATGTTCTATAGGCATGCAAGGTAAAAGGTAACTTCCCATGCCAATCTTTGTAAGTTTCAGTCATTTTCTCTAGGATTCTCTTGATATTCTTATTTGCAGCCTCCACTGCCCCATTCATTTTTGGACGATATGGTGTCGAATTACGATGGCGAATCTTAAACTGAGTGCATACTTCATTCATCATTTTGTTGTTCAACTTTTTGGCATTATCAGAAATAATTGTCTCCGAAAGCCCATATCTGCATATTATCTCTCTTTTTATGAACTTACATACCACAGATCGGGTCACGCTAGCATATGATGCAGCCTCTACCCATTTGGTGAAGTAATCAATCATCACAAAAATGAATCTATGCCCGTTCGAAGCTTTTGGAGTGATGGGACCAATGACATCCATACCCCACATTGAGAATGGCCAGGGAGGAGCTAGAACGTGTAATGTTGATGGTGGAGCATGAATCTTGTCAGCATAAATCTAACATTTATGACATCTCCTAGCATAATCAATACAGTCACTCTCCATTGTCAACCAATAATAGCCAGCCCTCATAATTTGTCTAACCATCATATGACCATTTGCATGTGCCCCACAAACTCCATCATGCACTTCTTCAATAATCTTCTTTGCTTCAGCTGCATTTACACATCTTAAGAGCACTTGATCTCGACCTCTTTTGTAAAGGATATCTCCATTAATGAAGAAACTCATAGCCAATCTTCTGATAGTCCTCTTATCATTTTTAGTTGCATGTTTTGGGTATTGCTGGCTTTTAATGTATTGCATGATATCATGATACCATGGCTTCCCATCAACTTCTTTTTCAACACCTGAGCAATGTGCTGGTACATCTTTCACATCCAGCTTGATGGGTTGGATTTCAGTACTTGCATCTATTTTGATCATTGCAGCTAGAGTAGCCAGTGCATCAGCAATTTGGTTTTCCTCTCTAGGTAGATGCTCAAACTGAACTTCTTTAAATTGCTTAACCAACTCAGAGATGTATTTATGGTACCGAATCAACTTAGAGTCTCTTGTTTCCCATTCACCTCGTAACTGATAGATGACTAAAGCTGAATCTTCAAACACATCTAACACTTTGATCTTCTTTTTAATTGTTGTTTGTAGACCCATAACACAGGCCTCATATTCAGCCACATTGTTTGTGTAATTAAAATTTAATCTGGCTGTGATGGGGTAATAATGTCCATCAAGAGATATCAAAATTGCCCCAATACCATGACCCAAAGCATTAGTAGCTCCATCAAAATACATCCTTCATGATTTTTCAACAGGTTCATTTTCTTCAATGGCCATCACATCCTCATCAGGAAAATCTAATTTCATTGGCTCATAATCTTCAACTGCACGATCAGCTAGAAATTCAGCTATTGCACTCCCTTTAATAGCTTTTTGAGTCACGTAAATGATATCATATTCTGAAAGCATAACTTGCCACCGTGCTATTCTTCCTGTCAATGAGGGCTTTTCGAAGATATACTTAATAGGATCCAGCTTTGCTATGAGCCAAGTAGTGTGATAAAGCATGTATTGTCTAAGCCTTCGAGCTGTCCAGGTTAATGCACAACACATCTTCTCTAATGGTGAATACTTTGACTCATAATCAGTGAACTTCTTGCTCAAGTAGTAAATTGCTCGTTCTTTCTTATCAGTTTCATCTCTTTGCCCCAGCACACATCCCATTGAATTTTCATGCACTGTCAAGTACAAAATCAAAGGTTTTCCTGGCATTGGTGGCACTAACACAGGTGGATTTGACAAGTATTCTTTGATCTTATCAAAAGCTTCTTGGCATTCATCATTCCATTCTCCAGGATCATGTTTTCTGAGAAGCTTGAAAATAGGATCACACTTATAAGTGAGTTGAGAGATGAAGCGAGCAATATAATTTAATCTCCCTAAGAAGCCTCGCACTTCTTTTGAGGTATGAGGAGGGGATAAGTTTTGGATGGCTTGTATCTTATCTGGATCAACTTCAATTTCTTTTTCACTGACTACAAAGCCTAATAGTTTTCCTGATTTGGCTCCAAATGTACATTTGGCAGGATTCAACTTCAACTGAAATCTTCTCAACCTGTCGAATAGCTTTTTGAGACTGACTATATGATCCTCTCCTTCACGAGATTTTGCAATCATATCATCTACATACACTTCTATCTCTTTATGTATCATGTCATGAAAAAGAGTCACCATTGCTCTTTGATAAGTAGCACCAGCATTTTTTAACCCAAAAGGCATGACTTTGTAACAGAATGTTCCCCACATGGTCACAAATGTAGTTTTCTCCATATCATCTCGAGCCATCTTGATCTGATTATAGCCTGAGAAACCATCCATAAAGGAAAATGTAGAGTGCCTAGCAGTATTATCCACTAGAGTATCGATGTGAGGTAAAGGAAAGTTATCCTTAGGGCTTGCTCTATTCAAATCTCGATAATCGACACACATTCTCACTTTTCCATCCTTCTTAGGAACTGGCACTATGTTGGCTACCCATTCAGGATATTTTGCCACTTCCAAAAATCTGGCATCGAATTGTTTCTTCACTTTCTCTTTAATTTTTAGCAGCATCTCTGGTTTCATGCGCCTTAGCTTTTGCTGCATCGACTTACATCCTGGTTTTAAAGGTAACTTGTGCTCTACAATATCAGTGCTGAGTCCTGGCATATCCTGGTAAGTCCATGCGAACACATCTACATATTCTCGGAGCAGCTCTTCTAGCTCCTGTCTTTCAGCTGATAAAAGAGATGTACCAACTTTGACCTCTCTTTTATTCTCACCATCTCCCAAATTTACTGATTCAGTAATTTCTTGGTGGGGTTCAATTGGCTTATCTTCATGTTCTATTAATTTTAACAAATCAAGAGGCAGTGTATAGTTATCTGAATCTTCCTCATTATCAAGTTCATCAACATGAATTAAGTTTTCAAAATCAAATCCGAGATTAATGCCATGATTATCCTCATGTTCATTGTTTGAGACCCTGCAAAGGGTAATATGGAGAGAATATTGGCACACAAAAATGGAATGGCAAGAAAATGTAGGAAAGAAAAGGATGAAAGGTAAAATGAAGATAAAAACAACAGAAAAAATACGGATGCATCTTCTAAGTCTTTTATTAAAATGACAAACATAAACACACCATAAAAGATCTCCTAATACTCGTAGAATGTAATTAGGGATTTAAAGTTTCACATTACTTTTCCAAAGTTTTAAAAACAACAGGCAGCTCTGTAACTTCCCAATTATCCAGCTTAAAATCTAAAGGACAAGGGTACACGAATAGATCTTCACTTCGACTCTTCTTTTCTCCATCATCCACCATTTGAATGGCCAGCTCTGAAAATTTTTCCATGAATCCTGCACTTGGGGCTCCCGGTAAATCTGGATAAATATATCCTCCCGAGTGAAAAGAATTATAGAGGTATGGAATGACTATCGGCTCTGACTCCAGCTCATATCCCTTAAGATTAGCTATCCTCTTATCTCTTTTCTCATTCACCATTCTTACTCTGTCCCCTCTTGTTGGCTTATATCCCAAGCCAAACCTGTCTCTCTTTTCATATATGGCCGATGGCTTCGTGATTCCTTGCAGGTTCTTCCCAAGTCTGACTTCAGGTCGCCATCCCATCTTGGTAAGCTGTCTGACTACCATTTTAGTAGTCGTAGATAAGTGTGGCGAATACAATTTAGATCCTCCAGCTATATATGTTGCATTGGCAATCTCGAAGGATCTATAAGAGCATTCTAAAGCTTCATCTGCCGATTCCACATAAGGAGTATTTATCGTTGAGTTACCAATAAATCTTCTTCTCCTGCCACACATGTTAGCTTTCCTTCAACAATGAATTTGACTTTCTGATGTAATGAGGATGGGACAGCACCTGCCATATGGATCCACGGTCTACCCAATAGACAACTATATGAAGGAGAGATGTCCATGACTTGAAATTTCACGTTGAAAGTACATGGACCAATCTGCAATGGCACTTCTATATCTCCCAGCACTTCTCTTCTGGTTCCATCAAAGGCTCTCACTATCATATGACTAGGTTTCATATAAGATCCATTAACAGGGAGTTTTGCCAGAGTAGTTGCAGGCATAACATTGATGGATGAGCCATTATCAATCAAAACCTTAGCCATTATATGACTTTTACATTTCACAGTAATGTGAAGAGCCCTGGTACTTCCTCTACCCTCAGGAGAAATTTTTTCATCATTGAAAAAAATATAGTTTGAAATCGTCAGATTGCCAACAAGCTGTTCCACATATTCAACAGAAGCATTGTGAGACACATATGCTTGATTTAGCACCTTCAGCAAAGCATTACGGTGTGACTCTGAATTGAGCAATAATGACAATAGCAAAATTCTAGCTGGCATCTTGTTAAGCTGTTCTACCACGCTATACTCACTATGTTTTATTAACTTCAAAAATTCACCTACTTCACTCTCAGATACTGGCTTCTGACATTCTTTTTCTGGTGTTGCATCAAGATCACTCTGACTTTTATTTTCTTCCCCTACCTTGGCTTTCTCCTTTCTAGCTTTTTCTAGAGCCTCTGGGGTATAGCACCTGCCACTTCGGGTTATGCCTCCTACACCCGTTATGTTGGCAGTATCTGGGTTGACTACGACATCATAATCGTACTTCCAAGGTACTGCTTTATCATTCTGATATGGAAAAGGGCCAGGAACTTTAATTGTCACCACTGGTCGAGAGACGGGTTTTTCTAGCTTCGATGTTGGCTTCTCATCATAATAGATAGTTACTGGTCTACGCCCAAACTTATTCTTTGAATCAATGGTAGACACTTTCACCAACTCTTCTCTCTCTTGGTAAAACTCTATTCGACCTTCATCCATCAATTTTTGCACCTCTTGACGAAATTGGTGACAATTCTCGATAGAATGCCCCAGAGCACCTTTGTGATAATGGCAGCTTTCAGTTGAGTTAACCGCTTCAGAGTAATTTTGAGGTTCTATCGACTTTAGCATGTCAGCTTTGACCACGGTTTCAAACACTTTAGCCATAGGAGTTTTGACCTCTTCTATTCTTCTTTTCACACAACTTGTTTGCCCATCAATCAAAGCATTTATTGATGGTCTGGTATGATTTGGTAGAGGGTTCCCATTGACATTTGGAGTCCCTTGTTGGCTGGTATCAAAATTTAATACTCCTTCATTGATTAACCCCTGCACTTTATGCTTCAAAGCAGTACAATGCTCAGTGGAATGACCTGGATTCCCATAATGATAATCACAATATGCATTGGGGTCATACCATTTGGGAAACGGAGGTTTCAAAGGTTCAATAATAACAGGAGCAAGTAGATGTTTCTCAACAAGTCGAGGATACAAATCTGTGTATGGCATGGGAATTGGGTCAAAATGAGGTCTTTCTCGATTGTTATTATTCTGTGAGTTTCTTTGATTGCTGTTTGGGTAGGTTGGTCGAGTAAATGGTCGAGCTGGAGGTGTCGGGGTGTAATTGGATGGTTGAGGGCTAAAATTTGATCTGGGTAACGGTTGTTGGGGGGCCCGATAATGGTATGGTTGTTGAGAGATTTGGTTTATGGTAGAGTAGTAATGGGGGTGTGGGTTATATGAAACAAAAGGATGGTGTGGGGGATTTGTGTGAGTGACAACATGTGTCTCCTGCTCTTTCTTCCTTAAGGTAGCTATCTTCTTTTCAGACCCTTCAATTTTACCACTTTTGATAGCGTTTTCTATCATCTCCCCTGAAATTACCATGTCAGAGAAGTTTTTCGTGGCATTTCCCACCAATCTGTCATAATACGGGGCCTTCAGTGTATTGACGAATAGCACGGTTATCTCTTTTTCAGTCAGTGGTGGTTGTACTTGGGCTGCTGCATCTCTCCACCGATGTGCGTATTCTTTGAAGGTTTTCGTCGACTTTTTCTCCATATTTTGTAATGACAGTCTATCAGGGGCTGTATCCAAGACGTGCTTATACTGAGCAAGAAAAACTTTGGCCAAGTTTTTCCATGAACTGATCTTATTTCGATCTAATTGCACGTACCATTTAGCTGCTGAACCAGTCAAACTATCCTGAAAATAGTGTATCAATAGTTTGTCATTATGGGTATGACCCATCATCTTTCTACAAAACATGGTGATATGAGCAGATGGACACTTTGTCCCATCGTATTTCTCGAAATCTGGGGTCTTAAATTTTGGTGGGATAACCAAGTCAGGCACTAGGCTAAGCTCGTTGGCGTCAATAACCCCATAAGTGTCATTACCTTCAACCGCTTTAAGCCTCTCTTCAAGCTGGTCATACTTGTCTTGAATTTTTGAATTTATAACAGGTTCTGACATTTCGTGAGATTTCTCTTGCTCAACAGGGTCGTCAAGATTTGGTACCATGATGGGATCGACTGGGATGGGTCCCGAATTGGCATTCAAGTGGGTCGGCTGCTGATTTGCAGAATGATTGACATAGGGGTATGGCTGCGCACTTGGTGGTTGTATGTGTATACCCCGAGGAACTTGAACCTGAACTTGAGGTGGAGTGAATCCAGGAGGGTATAATGGCTCTTCCACATTAACCTCATCTCCTGTCCTTGATACACCAGCGACTCATTTTCCTTTCATTGATCCAATCAACAGTTGTCTTAATTTAGCCATTTGTGCTTCAATTCTTTGTTGTATTTCCATCACTCTTTCTTGTATCTCCTCTGTACCCTTTCGACCCTTTCAAACCTAGCTGTATTCTCTTCTTCCATGGCTCGAGTCTGGGAACGAGTATTATATCTATGCGAAATTGACGAGTTGTGGTTCCTTGGCTTTGCTATCCTTGAACCTTAGTTTATTAACCATGAATTAGATCGCATGATATAATGTCGTTGATATTATTGTTAGTATGAAAATGCATGCATGAAATGAATGAAATGCAAATTAGGGTATTGTCTTAGATCGATCGAAACAAAAAGAAACTTTCATTAACCATGGGAGTCTTTACACATCATCCAATCATTCTCGCATTAAAGCCATAAAAACATTTGATTTGAGCATATTGCTCCCTAGCTTCATGCAAAAAGTGCAATAATCTTTGACTGTGGCCTTTGGTTGGTACAATCTCTCGTTCCAGTGCTTTCGCCTTTTCAACCATGTTGCCTGCTTTTCGAACAGCCTTGTAGATTTGAGCAGTCAGGTGTTCGATGTATTGCTGTCTCCCTAAACTTTCTGCTCTCCACATCTCTCGAGCATCTACCTCCATATTACAAGTGCGAGCCCAATAATCTTCTCTATCTTGCCACTCAGTCAAAATCTCATTTATGTGCCTCTGATTGCTTGTCAATTGAAGCTCCAAACTCATTAATTCATGCTCTAAGGCTTTTTTCTTGCTTTGCAAATCGGAGTTCTTGCTTTGTTCCCTCATTAGCTCAGCTTTTAGCTTTTCACTTTCTCTTTGGTGCCTTGTTACCTTTTCAGAGGCTCCTGAAAGTTTTTCTTTCCATTCATGTTGCTCTTTGGTGAGTGTGGAGATCATTTCTTTGTTCTCTCGAGCTCTGTTCTTCCAATATTCCACCATGTCCCGTAGTTCTTCCACATCCTTCTTGGATCCCTTCAAAGGTCTACTATCCAACCTTAATTTCTTATTTTCTTGATGCAGATCTTGCAGATCCTCTTTCAATACTTTTCGTTCTTTAGTCAACTTCTGTACTGCATCATTTTTCATCATCAAATCATATCTTAGTTGGTTAACCTGATCCATCATAGCCACTTTTCTTTCTCTAACCTTTTCTTTTCAATCTCAAACTCTCGTTGAGCGATCTCAAGAGTCGACAATACCGATACTGAAACAGGAGCCGATAACTTCTCTGAAACATCAGCTGGTAGAGGCCTAATTTCGTTAACTCTTTTCATCCTCCACGCAAGGTAACCTTCAGCAACATTATCTGTGAGTCTAGCTGGGCTCATTCGGTTGACCTGCTTCCATGCTTTGATGATTTCACGAACCCTTTTCATATAACCGGGTGTTCCATAATCAAACTCGAGTGAACCAAGCCTATGAGTCATAGGGATGAACTGTCGTGAATCATATTGTCTTTGAACCATAAGGGGTGCGTAACTCACTGCCCCCATATTCCTAACAGAGGTACCCATGACTCGTCTCCACAACTATATAAGATAGCCATCGAAAGCATCCATGGTGCCCTCCATGTTACATCTTCGCTAGTGAGCTTTAAAAAGAATGCCAACCACTGACCTTTTGTCCAATCTTTTCTCCATTCTTTAGTCATAAACTCCTTGATAGGACTGAAATGCACGGAGAATGGTCGAAATGATGTCTTCTCTTTTCCCCAAAAATGGCTTCTGAGCCAGACAAACAGTAACTGAGCACACCCCATAAATCGTCCTTCACCCTTTCTTCGACAAAAATTAAGTGATCTAATAGTTTCTGCCAAAATAGTTGGTGAAGGGTTTATACCTTTATCTAATTGCTCAAAGAAATCAACCACTGATGCTTCTATATGTCCTAAAACCTTAGGAAATATCATCAATCCATAGATGGCCAAAGCAAACACATCCAACCCCTGATCGGTATCAATATACTTTCTTATGTACTCGAGCAGAAAAGCTGATGGAATGGTCTCAACCCTATTTTTTTCTTTCTTGTGCTTGTCTATCTCTTCAACCTCCACTTGCATGATCTTGGCTAATTTTTTTCTATATCCGGTGGTCTTATGCTCTTTCCAATAGATCTTGTCTTGATTGGTAGACTCTATCCGAAGTAAAGAAGAATATTCTTCGATCGTGGGAGCCAAGTCTTCTTGGTTGAATACAAAGCATCGATAAGATGGATCCCAAAACTGTATTACGGCTCTCATTAGCTGTTCATCAACCTTCACAGACATAAGCAGTGCCACATCCCCGTATTTCTTGGAAAAAGATTCTTTTTTCTCTATTCTCCACTGTTTCCAAATGGCTTCCAATTCTGATATATTATTCTGACTGAGATCCATATGCACTGACTGTGGTAGCACCGATATATGACCATCTACTAAGCAATCTCCTTCTTTCCCCTGAGTACCTTCTGAATGGCTCTTGACCTCTAAGTAGCTCTTACACACAGACGACATCCTTTAGGTTTTTTTGAAAGTTTTTTTTTTGTTGAAGATTGGTCCAAAACAATACCCTCTAAAAATATGGTACCTATATGATGCATGCAACAAAATTGAAGACAATAAAACAAATCAAGAATGTAAATAAAACAAATAAATAAAACTGAGTAAATGAATGAACAAGCATATCAGAATATACGTAGTGTCCTAATTTAGATAATTTTCTCGTAAAAGGGACAGTATGGCTCTATCCTAAAGTTGGACTTCAGGGTTCACTATATGCCGGGTTAAGATTTACATGTCTAAAGGTTCCCAGACTATTCCTCACATCATCGTCCATTATAGACTAGTAAGGCTCCCCGATCCTCACCCATTACAGGCTACTAACAGAACGGGTTCAATTTGAGTGGAAGTGTTTCGCTAGCAAATGCAGAGGTTATCACCTCACGAGAGCGTAGCTACTTCACTTCCTCCTAAAAGGATGGAGCCCGGGTATAGAGCTCATGTATGCGAGTGAATATGCAAAGTGTGTGCAAGGTAATGTATTAATCAAAATAACATGAATAAATCAAAAACAAAATCAAAATGAAGTAATAACTAGCACATAATTTATTTCATTTATTAACATGACTGTTTTCAGAAAAATAAAATAAAAGAAATTAAATTAAATATCAAATAAAATCAATTAAATCCAACCGTTGTCAATAGCACATAATTAAAATTTTGGCCTGACTCTCAAATAAGTCCCCAGTGGAGTCGCCAAGCTGTCGTAACGATTTTGGGACCGTCAGACGTAAAAATGAGTTTTTGTTTTAAAAAAGGGGGAAAATAAAAAGAGGGAGTCGCCACCAATCTTTGTTAGGGTGTGATTGGCCACCCAAAAGTTTATCTTTTTAATAAAACTATAAAAACGAGTTTAGAGTTTATCAAAAAGATAAATTTTGGTCTGCGAAAAATCAGGTTGGGTCCGAGAGTCGGTTACGTGTGGGGAAGGATTAGCACCCCCACAATGCCCATAAATTGGTACCATTTAATTATGCGCTATTTTCGACGTTGGATAAAAATTGTTTTAATTTGAAATTTAACATTAATTTCCTTATTTAAAAAATATTTTTTGCTAAAATTTTTATTTAGGAATATTGAGAAAATCTTTAAGTTAAAGAATTATCTTAAAATTCTCCAACATCTAGGCAGAATTTAAAGTAACCCTTTTCGCTTAAGATTTAACACAACAATCCTTAAAATGAAATAACACTCTTTATAGAGAATTGTTGATGACTCTCCAACATCTAGGCAGAGTACCAAGAATTATTTCTTTTGGAATGTTATTTTTATTTTATTTTGTAATGTTTCAAAAAGATTTTTTTTAGTATTATTTTTTATTAAAAAATATTTTATCAGTAAATTTAAGAGAGAGTAATGCAATCAATTATTGATGACAACATGCTAACGTATATCATGCTAATGAATGTCATGTAAAATGAAATGCAATTTAAGAGTTGGAGTCTTAAATATAATGAGACCACCCCGACTCTCTAACATCTAGGCAGAGCTTAGGTGGGACTGTTTATATTTAAGATCCCAATCTTATTAATCTTATTATTAATACGAATTAAGAAATCGTGTGAAAAGACTTCACGAAGTAAAATTTCCTAAATACCCCATCATCTAGGCGGCATTCGGGAACAAATTGCTTCAAATAGAATTTTCACGTGTCCTTAGGATTTTTTTTAGGACTTTGGATTTCAAGGATTTTGGATTTCGGGGGGTTTTGGATTTAATGGATTAGGAAATAGTGCTTAAGGTTTCAAACATCTCTAAAAATCCCCACCATCTAGGCAGATTTTTTAAGCAAGTTCGATTTTAATAATTTTTGAAGATTAATTAAAAATTTCTTATGTTTATTTATGAAAAATAATTAACAATAATTCCCCAACATCTAGGCGGAATTATTGTTTTAGAAAAATATTTTTATTCCCTCCAACATCTAGGCAGGGAAGATTATTATTATTATTTTTTAAAGCATTTTAATATATTTTTTATTATTATTTGTTCTTAATTTTATTATTATTAAAACGATTAAACATTTATTCTAACAAATTTATAAATTTATCATGCATAAATATAAAAATATATTTAAAATAACAAAAAATAATAAAATAACCGGTTCAAATCCATCACTGGCGATTCGTATGAACCGGTTCAAGCTTGGTTGGAACGTCGTTGGTTAGGTTACTGGAATCTGGGTCGGGTTTGGGTCAACGCGCAGACCTCTTTTGTTAAAAGGCGTCATTTTGGGTTTTATTGAAATGACGTCATTTGGCTATTGATAATTTATATAAAAGTCAAAAAAAAAAATTTCGTCATTTTTTTAATCTTTCAAAAAAAAAAATAGCTTTCTCTCTTTTTTTTTTTCGTTTCCTTTTTTTTTCTCTCTAGCCAACACAGGTGGATCGGTCGATCTTCCGTCGCTGTGCCGCGGTCGTCGTCGGCGATCGCTGTGACGGTTCGAAAAATTTTCGAAAACACCAAAATTTCCCTCGACCTCCTGAGTTTGGATTTGAGGTCCC
>NW_019168159.1:15462428-15532437 GCF_002303985.1 Durio zibethinus
TGCAACACATGACACCGCACCGGTCACGCCCGTCATCATCGCAGGTCCCGACAATGTCGAAAAAATTCTTCGAAAACACCAAATGTTCACCCTCGACCTACCCTGAGTCCGGATTGAGGTCCCTTTCACCAAAAGCGACCTTGATCGCATAGATCAAGTTTTAAAGTTTTCGGTTTTTTTCCCTTTTTTTTTTTGGTGAAACTAACATTTCTTGGCTTTGCAGATGCTCGGTGCTGAGGTTCCTCACCGTAGGCGAGGACTGTGTATTTTTTTATTTTTTTTCTTCTTTTTTTTTTGTTTTGTTTTTTTTTTACGTCGAAAATAGGGTCTCTGAGGTTTAAGGGGAAGAATGTTTTTTTTTTCGAGAGCTCAGATCCCCGGATTTTCGAAAATGGTTGGGGATTTAAAGGGTTCTACTTAGGATCTAAGGCTGTAGGATTTTAGTGGTTATAGTGGCTGGTCGGGTAGTTGGTTGGGTAAATTGGTCGGGGCAGTTCGGCACCGTACCAACCCCTTGACTTCTGTCTTATTTTTGTTTTGTTTTTTTGTTTGTTGTTTTTTTTTGTTTGTTTTTTTTTGTTTTGTTAAATATTATTATTATTAAAAATAAAATAAAATAAAATAGTAGACCCGGACAAACCGGTGTCTACAGCTACCCCTCTTTACACATTACTGAGAATCAGGAATAGGGCAAAGACAAAGACAATGATTTTGTCCGTAAATAAATTATGTTATTTTTTGGTTTTACAGAAAGGGGCTCCTCTTAACAGAGGCTCAACAACTTTAAAAATCTCATCTGGAAAAAGCTCCTCTCAACAGAGGCTCCACAACTTTAAAAATCTCTTGAAAAAAGCTCCTCTCAATAGAGGCTCCACAACTTTAAAAATCTCATCTGAAAAAGCTCCTCTCAACAGAGGCTCAACAACTTTAAAATCTCATCTGGAAAAAGCTCCTCTCAACAGAGGCTCCACAACTTTAAAATCTCATCTTGAAAAAAAAAACTCCTCTCAGCAGAGGCTCCACAACTTTAAAAATTCTCTCTTGAAAAAAACTTCTCTTAGCAGAGGTTCCACAACTTTAAAAATCTCATCTGGAAAAAGCTCCTCTCAATAGAGGCTCCATAACTTTAAAAATTCTCTCTTGAAAAAGCTCCTCTCAACAGAGGCTCGACAACTTTAAAATTCTCATCTTGGAAAAGCTCCTCTCAACAGAGGCTCAACAACTTTAAAAATTCTCATCTGAAAAAACTCCTCTCAACAGAGGCTCCATAACTTTAAAATTTCTCATCTGTTTTCAAATTTGAGTTTTCATCTTTGAACAAGTAAATCTCTCTCTTTTGAATTCCTTTGTTTGATCATTGTCTTTACTAAAATCTTGTTTTTTCATTAAGAAAAGGAAAATTTCTATCTTTGTTACAACTTCTCATGGATGCATGTACTGAGTGCTCATGATGCAATGCATGTAATGCAATCAAAATCGTTCATTGTAGTAAAAAGGTTCTCAAAATCTCTCACTTTCGGCTTCTTTTATCCGAGTTCTTATATGACCAATCTGTCTTCAACATCTGACCATAATATTTTTTCTTCAAAAGTCTGCAACATCAATGACTTGTCATGCTTTTCTCATCCTTTTTCATTTGCCTTTGTCAACTTTAAAAGTAATGCTGAGATCTTTCACGTTTGTTTTTCTTTTCATCATTTTAAGTTCAAGACAAATAAAATGCAATCACATTTCTCTGATGGACAAAAATATCAGATAAGGATAAAGGAAAGGATAGGCATTATTTTCAAATGAAGGATAATGTATTTCTTATGGCTGATAACAAGTGTATGTCAAAGTGTTTGAGTTGAAATAAAGGTGTCAAAAGAATGATCACAAGATAATCATGAACAAAATATTCTCAGATTCTTTCTCTAAAACTAAATCAGATGACTTCTTTGATTATTCAGAGTTCGTCAAACTACACTTGCCCCTGTGTTGTGGGATCTTTTCATGATGATGCTTTTGCTTCACATCTAAGCCGTCTTTTCAGGTTTTCAACTTAGATAAGTCATCATTTTTTTTCTCTTTTTTTTAAGCAAAATATTTCTTCACAACATCTGAATTTATTGGGGTAGGTAAATCACCTCCGTCCATTTCTGCCAAAATCAATGCCCCACCAGAAAAAGCCTTTTTCACCACATACGGGCCTTCCCAATTTGGTGTCCATTTCCCCCGATTATCATGTTGATTTGGAAGGAATCTTTTTAACACTAAGTCTCCTTCCCTAAAGCAACGGGGACGAGTTTTCTTGTCATGTGCTCTCATCATCCTCTTTTGATATAATTTACCATGACAAAGTGCTGACAGTCTTTTCTCTTCTATGAGGTTTAACTGCTCGTAGTGATTTCGAACCCATTCTGCTTCCTCTAACTCTACCTCCATCAGGACTCTCAGTGAGGGAATTTCCACTTCGACTGGTTGCACAACTTCCATACCATATACCAAAGAGAACGGTGTGGCTCTAGTAGACGTTCTGACTGATGTTCTATAGGCATGCAAGGCAAAAGGTAACTTCTCATGCCAATCTTTGTAAGTTTCAGTCATTTTCTCCAGGATTCTCTTGATATTCTTATTTGCAGCCTCCACTGCCCCATTCATTTTTGGACGATATGGTGCCGAATTACGATGGCGAATCTTGAACTGAGTGCATACTTCATTCATCATTTTGTTGTTCAAGTTTTTGGCATTATCAGAAATAATTGTCTTTAAAAGCCCATATCTGCATATTATCTCTCTTTTTATGAACTTACATACCACAGATCGGGTCACGCTAGCATATGATGCAGCCTCTACCCATTTGGTAAAGTAATCAATCATCACAAAAATGAATCTATGCTCGTTCGAAGCTTTTGGAGTGATGGAACCAATGACATCCATACCCCACATTGAGAATGGCCAAGGAGGAGCTAGAACGTGTAATGTTGATGGTGGAGCATGAATCTTGTCAGCATAAATCTAACATTTATGACATCTCCTAGCATAATCAATACAGTCACTCTCCATTGTCAACCAATAATAGCCAGCCCTCATAATTTGTCTAACCATCATATGACCATTTGCATGTGCCCTACAAACTCCATCATGCACTTCTTCAATAATCTTCTTTGCTTCAGCTGCATTTACACATCTTAAGAGCACTTGATCTCGACCTCTTTTGTAAAGGATATCTCCATTAATGAAGAAACTCATAGCCAATCTTCTGATAGTCCTCTTATCATTTTTAGTTGCATGTTTTGGGTATTGCTGGCTTTTAATGTATTGCATGATATCATGATACCATGGCTTCCCATCAACTTCTTTTTCAACACTTGAGCAATGTGCTGGTACATCTTTCACATCCAGCTTGATGGGTTGGATTCAGTACTTGCATCTATTTTGATCATTACAGCTAGAGTAGCCAGTGCATCAGCAATTTGGTTTTCCTCTCTAGGTAGATGCTCAAACTGAACTTCTTTAAATTGCTTAACCAACTCAGAGATGTATTTATGGTACCGAATTAACTTAGAGTCTCTTGTTTCCCATTCACCTCGCAACTGATAGATGACTAAATCTGAATCTTCAAACACATCTAACACTTTGATCTTCTTTTTAATTGCTGCTTGTAGACCCATAACACAGGCCTCATATTCAGCCACATTGTTTGTGTAATTAAAATTTAATCTGGCTGTGATGGGGTAATAATGTCCATCAAGAGATATCAAAATTACCCCAATACCATGACCCAAAGTATTAGTAGCTCCATCAAATACATCCTCCATGATTTTTCAACAGGTTCATTTTCTTCAATGGCCATCACATCCTCATCAGGAAAATCTAATTTCATTGGCTCATAATCTTCAACTGCACGATCAGCTAGAAATTCAACTATTGCACTCTCTTTAATAGCTTTTTGAGTCACGTAAATGATATCATATTCTGAAAGCATAACTTGCCACCGTGCTATTCTTCTTGTCAATGAGGGCTTTTCGAAGATATACTTAATAGGATCCAGCTTTGCTATGAGCCAAGTAGTGTGATAAAGCATGTATTGTCTAAGCCTTCGAGCTGTCCAGGTTAATGCACAACACATCTTCTCTAATGGTGAATACTTTGACTCATAATCAGTGAACTTCTTGCTCAAGTAGTAAATTGCTCATTTTTTCTTATCAGTTTCATCTCTTTGCCCTAGCACATATCCCATTGAATTTTCATGCACTGTCAAGTACAAAATCAAAGGTTTTCCTAGCATTGGTGGCACTAACACAGGTGGATTTGACAAGTATTCTTTGATCTTATCAAAAGCTTCTTGGCATTCATCATTCCATTCTCCAGGATCATGTTTTCTGAGAAGCTTGAAAATAAGATCACACTTATAAGTGAGTTGAGAGATGAAGCGAGCAATATAATTTAATCTCCCTAAGAAGCCTTGCACTTCTTTTGAGGTATGAAGAGGGGATAAGTTTTGGATGGCTTGTATCTTATCTGGATCAACTTCAATTTCTTTTTCATTGACTACAAAGCCTAATAGTTTTCTTGATTTGGCTCTAAATGTACATTTGGCAGGATTCAACTTCAACTGAAATCTTTTCAACCTGTCGAACAGCTTTTTGAGACTGACTATATGATCCTCTTCTTCACGAGATTTTGCAATCATATCATGTACATACACTTCTATCTCTTTATGCATCATGTCATGAAAAAGAGTCACCATTGCTCTTTGATAAATAGCACCAGCATTTTTTAACCCAAAAGGCATGACTTTATAACAAAATGTTCCCCACATGGTCACAAATGTAGTTTTCTCCATATCATCTCGAGCTATCTTGATCTGATTATAGCCTGAGAAACCATCCATAAAGGAAAATGTAGAGTGCCTAGCAGTATTATCCACTAGAGTATCGATGTGAGGTAAAGGAAAGTTATCCTTAGGGCTTGCTCTATTCAAATCTCGATAATCGACATACATTCTCACTTTTCCATCCTTCTTAGGAACTGGCACTATGTTGGCTACCCATTCAGGATATTTTACCACTTCCAAAAATTTGGCATCGAATTGTTTCTTCATTTTCTCTTTAATTTTTAGCAGCATCTCTGGTTTCATGCGCCTTAGCTTTTGCTGCATCGGCTTACATCCTGGTTTTAAAGGTAACTTGTGCTTTACAATATCAGTGCTGAGTCCTGGCATATCCTGGTAAGTCCATGTGAACACATCTACATATTCTCGGAGTAGCTCTTCTAGCTCCTGTCTTTCAGCTGATAAAAGAGATGTACCAACTTTGACCTCTCTTTTATTCTCACCATCTCCCAAATTTACTGATTCAGTAATTTCTTGGTGGGGTTCAATTGGCTTATCTTCATGTTCTATTAATTTTAACAAATCAAGAGGCAGTGTATAGTTATCTGAATCTTCCTCATTATCAAGTTCATCAACATGAATTAAGTTTTCAAAATCAAATCCGAGATTAATGCCATGATTATCCTCATGTTCATTGTTTGAGACCCTGCAAAGGGTAATATGGAGAGAATATTGGCACACAAAAATGGAATGGCAAGAAAATGTAGGAAAGAAAAGGATAAAAGGTAAAATAAAGATAAAAACAACAGAAAAAATACGGATGCATCTTCTAAGTTTTTTATTAAAATGACAAACATAAACACACCGTAAAATATCTCCTAATACTCGTAGAATGTAATTAGGGATTTAAGGTTTCACATTACTTTTCCAAAGTTTTAAAAACAACAGGCAGCTTTGTAACTTCCCAATTATCCAGCTTAAAATCTAAAGGACAAGGGTACATGAATAGATCTTCAATTCGACTCTTTTTTTCTCCATCATCCACCATTTGAATGGCCAGCTCTAAAAATTTTTCCACGAATCATGCACTTGGGGCTCCCGATAAATTTGGATAAATATATCCTCCCGAGTGAAAAGAATTATAGAGGTATGGAATGACTATCGGCTCTGACTCTAGCTTATATCCCTTAAGATTAGCTATCCTCTTATCTCTTTTCTCATTCACCATTCTTACTCTATCCCCTCTTGTTGGCTTATATCCCAAGCCAAACCTATCTCTCTTTTCATATATGGTCGATGGCTTTGTGATTCCTTGCAGGTTCTTCGCAAGTCTGACTTCAGGTCGCCATCCCATCGTAGTAAGCTGTCTGACTACCATTTTAGTAGTCGTAGATAAGTGTGGCGAATACAATTTAGATCCTCCAGCTATATATGTTGCATTGGCAATCTTGAAGGATCTATAAGAACATTCTAAAGCTTCATCTGTCGATTCCACATAAGGAGTATTTATCGATTGAGTTACCAATAAATCTTCTTCTCCTGCCACACATGTTAGCTTTCCTTCAACAATGAATTTGACTTTCTGATGTAATGAGGATGGGATAGCACCTGTCATATGGATCCACGGTCTACCCAATAGACAACTATATGAAAGAGAGATGTCCATGACTTGAAATTTCACGTTGAAAGTACATGGACCAATCTACAATGGCACTTCTATATCTCTCAGCACTTCTCTTCTGGTTCCATCAAAGGCTCTCACTATCATATGACTAGGTTTCATATAAGATCCATTAACAGGGAGTTTTGCCAGAGTAGTTGCAGGCATAACATTGATGGATGAGCCATTATCAATCAAAACCTTAGCCATTATATGACTTTTACATTTCACAGTAATGTGAAGAGCCCTGGTACTTCCTCTACCCTCAGGAGAAATTTTTTCATCATTGAAAAAAATATAGTTTGAAATCATCAAATTGCCAACAAGCTGTTCCATATATTCAACAGAAGCATTGTGAGACACATATGCTTGATTTAGCACCTTCAGCAAAGCATTACGGTGTGACTCTGAATTGAGCAATAATAACAATAGCAAAATTCTAGCTGGCATCTTGTTAAGCTATTCTACCACGCTATACTCATTATGTTTTATTAACTTTAAAAATTCACCTACTTTACTCTCATATACTGGCTTCTGACATTCTTTTTCTGGTGTTGCATCAAGATCACTCTGACTTTTATTTTCTTCCCCTATCTTGGCTTTCTCCTTTCTAGCTTTTTCTAGAGCCTCTGGGGTATAGCACCTGCCACTTCGGGTTATGCCTCCTACACCCATTATGTTGGCAGTATCTAGGTTGACTACGACATCATAATTGTACTTCTAAGGTACTACTTTATCATTCTGATATGGAAAAGGGCCAGGAACTTTAATTGTCACCACTGGTCGAGAGACGGGTTTTTCTAGCTTTGATGTTGGCTTCTCATCATAATAGATAGTTACTGATCTATGCCCAAACTTATTCTTTGAATCAATGGTAGACACTTTCACCAACTCTTCTCTCTCTTGGTAAAACTCTATTCGACCTTCATCCATCAATTTTTGCACCTCTTGATGAAATTGGTGACAATTCTTGATAAAATACCCCAGAGCACCTTTGTGATAATGGCAGCTTTCAGTTGAGTTAACCGCTTCAGAGTAATTTTGAGGTTCTATCGACTTTAGCATGTCAACTTTGACCAAGGTTTCAAACACTTTAGCCATAGGAGTTTTGACCTCTTCTATTCTTCTTTTCACACAACTTGTTTGCCCATCAATCAAAGCATTTATTGATGGTCTGGTATGATTTGGTAGAGGGTTCCCATTGACATTTGGAGTCCCTTGTTGGCTGGTATCAAAATTTAATACTCTTTCATTGATTAACCCCTGCACTTTATGCTTCAAAGCAGTACAATGCTCAGTGGAATGACCTGGATTACCATAATGATAATCACAATGTACATTGGGGTCATACCATTTGGGAAACGGAGGTTTCAAAGGTTCAATAATAACAGGAGCAAGGAGATGTTTCTCAACAAGTCGAGGATACAAATCTGTGTATGTCATGGGAATTGGGTCAAAATGAGGTCTTTCTCAATTGTTATTATTCTGTGAGTTTCTTTGATTGCTGTTTGGGTAGGTTAATCGAGTAAATGGTCGAGCTGGAGGTGCCGAGGTGTAATTGGATGGTTGAGGGCTAAAACTTGATTTGGGTAACGGTTGTTGGGGGGCCCAGTAATGGTATGGTTATTGAGAGATTTGGTTTATGGTAGAGTAGTAATAGGGGTGTGGGTTATATGAAACAAAAGGATGGTGTGGGGGATTTGTGTGAGTGACAACATGTGTCTCCTACTCTTTATTCCTTAAGGTAGCTATCTTCTTTTCAGACCCTTCAATTTTACCACTTTTGATAGCGTTTTCTATCATCTCCCCTGAAATTACCATGTCAGAGAAGTTTTTCATGGCATTTCCCACAATCTATCATAATACGGGGCCTTCAGTGTATTGACGAATAGCACGATTATCTCTTTTTCAGTCAGTGGTGGTTGTACTTGGGCTGTTACATCTCTCCACTAATGTGCATATTCTTTGAAGGTTTTCGTCAACTTTTTCTCCATATTTTGTAATGACAATCTATCAAGGGCTGTATCCAAGACGTGCTTATACTGAGCAAGAAAAACTTTGGCCAAGTTTTTCCATGAACTGATCTTATTTCGATCTAATTGCACGTACCATTTAGCTGCTGAACCAGTCAAACTATCCTGAAAATAGTGTATCAATAGTTTGTCATTATGGATATGACCCGTCATCTTTCTACAAAACATGGTGATATGAGCAAATGGACACTTTGTCCCATCATATTTCTTGAAATCTGGGGTCTTAAATTTTGGTGGGATAACCAAGTCAGGCACTAGGCTAAGCTCGTTGGCGTCAATAACCCCATAAGTGTCATTACCTTCAACCGCTTTAAGCCTCTCTTCAAGCTGGTCATACTTGTCTTGAATTTTTGAATTTATAACAGTTTCTGACATTTCGTGAGATTTCTCTTGCTCAACAGGGTTGTCAAGATTTGGTACCATGATAGGATCGATTGGGATGGGTCCCGAATTGGCATTCAAGTGGGTCGGCTGCTGATTTGCAGAATGATTGACATAAGGGTATGGCTGCGCACTTGGTGGTTGTATGTGTATACCCCGAGGAACTTGAACCTGAACTTGAGGTGGAGTGAATCCAGGAGGGTATAATGGCTCTTCCACATTAACCTCATCTCCTGTCCTTGATACACCAGCGACTCATTTTCCTTTCATTGATCCAATCAACAGTTGTCTTAATTTAGCCATTTGTGCTTCAATTCTTTGTTGTATTTCCATCACTCTTTCTTGTATCTCTTCCTATACCCTTTCGACCCTTTCAAACCTAGTTGTATTCTCTTCTTCCATGGCTCAAGTTTGGGAACGAGTATTATATCTATGCGAAATTGATGAGTTATGGTTCCTTGGCTTTGCTATCCTTGAACCTTAGTTTATTAACCATGAATTAGATCGCATGATATAATGTCGTTGATATTATTGTTAGTATGAAAATGCATGCATGAAATGAATGAAATGCAAATTAAGGTATTATCTTAGATCGATCGAAACAAAAAGAAACTTTCATTAACCATGGGAGTCTTTACACATCATCCAATCATTCTCGCATTAAAGCCATAAAAACATTTGATTTGAGCATATTGCTCCCTAGCTTCATGCAAAAAGTGCAATAATCTTTGACTGTGGCCTTTGGTTGGTACAATCTCTCGTTCCAGTGCTTTTGCCTTTTCAACCATGTTGCTTGCTTTTCGGATAGCCTTGTAGATTTGAGCAGTCAGGTGTTCGATGTATTACTGTCTCCCTAAACTTTCTGCTCTCCACATCTCTCGAGCATTTACCTCCATATTACAAGTGCGAGCCCAATAATCTTCTCTATCTTGCCACTCAGTCAAAATCTCATTTATGTGCCTCTGATTGCTTGTCAATTGAAGCTCCAAACTCATTAATTCATGCTCTAAGGCTTTTTTCTTGCTTTGCAAATCAGAGTTCTTGCTTTGTTCCTTCATTAGCTCAGCTTTTAGCTTTTCACTTTCTCTTTGGTGCCTTGTTACCTTTTCAGAGGCTCCTGAAAGTTTTTCTTTCCATTCATGTTGCTCTTTGGTGAGTGTGGAGATCATTTCTTTGTTCTCTTGAGCTCTGTTCTTCCAATATTCCACCATGTCTCGTAGTTCTTCCACATCCTTCTTGGATCCCTTCAAAAGTCTACTATCCAACCTTAATTTCTTATTTTCTTGATGCAAATCTTGCAGATCCTCTTTCAATACTTTTCATTTTTTAGTCAACTTCTGTACTGCATCATTTTTCATCATCAAATCATATCTTAGTTGGTTAACCTGATCCATCATAGCCACCTTTTCTTTCTCTAACCTTTTCTTTTCAATCTTAAACTCTCGTTGAGCGATCTCAAGAGTCGACAATACCGATATTAAAACAGGAACTGATAACTTCTCTGAAACATCAGCTAGTAGCGGCCTAATTTCGTTAACTCTTTTCATCCTCCACGCAAGGTAACCTTCAGCAACATTATCTGCGAGTCTAGCTGGGCTCATTCGGTTGACCTGCTTTCATGCTTTGATGATTTCACGAACCCTTTTCATATAACCGGGTGTTCCATAATCAAACTCGAGTGAACCAAGCCTATGAGTCATAGGGATGAACTGTCGTGAATCATATTGTCTTTAAACCATAAGGGGTGCGTAACTCACTGCCCCCCATATTCCTAACAGAGGTACCCATGACTCGTTTCCACAACTATATAAGATAGCCATCGAAAGCATCCATGGTGCCCTTCATGTTACATCTTCGCTAGTGAGCTTCAAAAAGAATGCCAACCATTGACTTTTTGTCCAATCTTTTCTTCATTCTTTAGTCATAAACTCCTTGATAGGACTAAAATGCACGAAGAATGGTCAAAAATGATGTCTTTTCTTTTCCCCAAAAATGGCTTCTGAGCCAGACAAAAAGTAACTGAGCACACCCCATAAATTATCCTTCACCCTTTCTTCGACAAAAATTAAGTGATCTAATAGTTTTTGCCAAAATAGTTGGTGAAGGGTTTATACCTTTATCTAATTGCTCAAAGAAATCAACCACTGATGCTTTTATATGTCCTAAAACCTTAGGAAATATCATCAATCCATAGATGGCCAAAGTAAACACATGCAACCCCTGATTGGTATCAATATACTTTCTTATGTACTCAAGCAGAAAAGTTGATGGAATGGTCTCAACCCTATTTTTTTCTTTCTTGTGCTTGTCTATCTCTTCAACCTCCATTTGCATGATCTTGGCTAATTTTTTTTTTTTATATCCGGTGGTCTTATGCTATTTCCAATAGATCTTGTCTTGATTGGTAGACTCTATCCGAAGTAAAGAAGAATATTCTTCGATCGTGGGAGCCAAGTCTTCTTGGTTGAATACAAAGCATCGATAAGATAGATCCCAGAACTGTATTGCGGCTCTCATTAGCTGTTCATCAACCTTCACAGACATAAGCAATGCCACATCCCCGTATTTCTTGGAAAAAAATTTTTTTTCTCTGTTCTCCACTGTTTCCAAATGGCTTCCAATTCTGATATATTATTCTGATCGAGATCCATATGCACTGACTGTGGTAGCACCGATATATGACCATCTACTAAGCAATCTCCTTCTTTCCCCTGAGTACCTTCTGAATGGCTCTTAACCTCTAAGTAGCTCTCACACACAGACGACATCTTTTAGGTTTTTTTGAAAGTTTTTTTTTTGTTGAAGATTGGTCCAAAACAATACCCTCTAAAAAATGGTACCTATATGATGCATGCAACAAAATTGAAGACAATAAAACAAATCAAGAATGTAAATAAAACAAATAAATAAAACTGAGTAAATGAATGAACAAGCATATCAAAATATACATAGTGTCCTAATTTAGATAATTTTCTCGTAAAAGGGATAGTATGGCTCTATCCTAAAGTTGGACTTCAGGGTTCACTATATGTCGGGTTAAGATTTACATGTCTAAAGGTTCCCAGACTATTCCTCACGTCATCATCCATTATAGACTAGTAAGGCTCCCCGATCCTCACCCATTACAGGCTATTAACGGAACGGGTTCAATCTAAGTGGAAGTGTTTCGCTAGCAAATGCGGAGGTTATCACCTCACGAGAGCGTAGCTACTTCACTTCCTCCTAAAAGGATGGAGCCTGGGTATAGAGCTCATGTATGCGAGTGAATATGCAAAGTGTGTGCAAGGTAATGTATTAATCAAAATAACATGAATAAATCAAAAACAAAATCAAAATGAAGTAATAACTAGCACATAATTTATTTCATTTATTAACATGACTGTTTTTAGAAAAATAAAATAAAAGAAATTAAATTAAATATTAAATAAAATCAATTAAATCCAACTGTTGTCAATAGTGCATAATTTAAATTTTGGCCTGACTCTCAAATAATTCCCCAGTGGAGTCACCAAGCTGTCATAACAGTTTTGGGACTGTCAGACGTAAAAATGAGTTTAAAATCAAGAAAAATAAAAAAGAAAGAGTCGCCACCAATCTTTGTTAGGGTGTGATTGGCCACCCAAAAGTTTATCTTTTTAATAAAACTATAAAAACGAGTTTGAAGTCTTATCAAAAAGATAAATTTTGGTCTACGAAAAATCAGGTTGGGTCTAGGAGTCGGTTATGCGTGGGGAAGGATTAGCACCTCCACAACGCCCATAAATTGGTACCATTTAATTATGTGCTATTTTCGACATTGGATAAAAATGGTTTTAATTTGAAATTTAACATTAATTCCCTTCATTTAAAAAAAATTGCTAAAATATTTATTTAGAAATATTGAGAAAATCTTTAAGTTAAATAATTATCTTAAAATTCTCCATCGTCTAGGCAAAATTTAAAATAACTCTTTTCGCCTAAGATTTAACACAATAATCATTAAAATAAAATAACAATCTTTATAGGAAATAATTGTTAGTGACTCTCCAACATCTAGGCAGAGTACCAAGAATTATTTCTCTCGGAATGTTATTTTTTTATTTTATAATATCACAAAAAGAATTTTTTTTTAGTATTATTCTTTTTTTATTAAAAAATATTTTATCAGTAAATTAAAGAGAGAGTAATGCAATCAATTATTGATGATAACATGCTAACGTATATCATGCTAATGGATGTCATGTAAAATGAAATGCAATTTAAGAGTTGGATTCTTAAATATAATGAGACCACCCCGACTCTCTAACATCTAGGCAGAGCTTAGGTGCGACTGTTTATATTTAAGATCCCAATTTTATTATACTTTTTATTTATTAATCTTATTATTAATACGAATTAAGAAATCGTGTGAAAAGACTTCACAAAGTAAAATTTCTTAAATACCCCATCATCTAGGCGGCATTCGGGAATAAATTGCTTCAAATAGAATTTTCACACGTGTCCTTAGGATTTTTTTTGGACTTTGGATTTCAAGGATTTTGGATTTCGGGGGGTTTTGGATTTAATGGATTTTGGGATTTTTAGGGGTTTTAGAATCCTAGGATTAAGAAATAGTGCTTAAGGTTTCGTTTTTTTAAGAAAATACGAACATCTCTAAAAATCCCCAACATCTAGGCGGATTTTTTAAGCAAGTTTGATTTTAATAATTTTTGAAGATTAATTAAAAATTTCTTATGTTTATTTATGAAAAATAATTAACAATAATTCCCTAACATCTAGGCGAAATTATTGTTTTAGAAAAATATTTTTATTCCCTTTAACATCTAGGCAAGGAAGATTATTATTTTTTTAAAGCATTTTAATATATTTTTTATTATTATTTGTTCTTACTTTTATTATTATTAAAACGATTAAACATTTATTCTAACAAATTTATAAATTTATCATGCATAAATATAAAAATATATTTAAAATAACAAAAAATAATAATAATAAACCGGTTCAATCCGATCCACTGGCGATTCGTATGAACCGGTTCAAGGCTGGTTGGAACGGGTCGTTGGGTTAGGTTACGTGGATCTCGGGTCGGGTTTGGGTCAACGCGCAGATCCTTCTTTGGTTAAAATGGCGTCATTTTGGGTTTTATTGAAATGACGTCATTTTGGCTATTGATAATTTATATAAAAGTCAAAAAAAAAATTTTCGTCATTTTTTTTAATCTTTCAAAAAAAAAAATAGCTTTCTCTCTTTTTTTTTTTCGTTTCCTTTTTTTTCTCTCTAGCCAACACAGGTGGTCGGTCGATCTTCCGTCGCTGTTGCCGCCGGTCGTCGGTCGGCGATCGCTGTTGACGGTGGTCGAAAAATTTTTCGAAAACACCAAAATGTTCCCCTCGACCTCCTGAGTTTGGATTTGAGGTCCCTTTCACCAAAAACGACCTTGATTCGCGTAGATCAAGTTTTGAAGTTTTTGGTTTTTCTTCCCTTTCTTTTTTTTTTTGGTGAAACTAAGATTTCTTGGCTTTTGCAGATGGCTCGGTGCTGAGGTTCCTCACCGTAGGCGAGGACTGTGTATTTTTTTATTTTTGTTTCTGTTTTCACTTTTTTTTATGGTTTTTTTTTTTGCGTCAAAAATGGGGTCTGTCTGAGGGTGTTGAAGAGGAAGAATGGTTTTTTTTTTTTCAAGAGCTCAGATCCCTGGATTTTCGAAAATGGCTGGGGATTTTAAAGGGTTTCTACTTAGGGGGATCTAGGGCTGTAGGGTTGTTAGTTAGTGGTTATAGGGTGGCTGGTCGGGTAGTTGGTAAGGTAATTGGTCGGAGAGTTCGTTGGGTAACTGGTCGGGGAGTTGGTTGGGTAATTGGTCGGGGCAGTTCGGTGTCGTACCAACCCCTTGACTTTTGCCTTATTTTCGTTTCGTTTTTTTGTTTGTTGTTTTTTGTTTGTTTGTTTTTTTATTTGTTTTGTTAAATATTATTATTATTAAAAATAAAATAAATTAAAATAGTAGACCCGGACAAAACCGGTGTCTACACTGTATGCTTAGACAGGTAATGAACTCCGTATGCCTAAGTCAACCCATGAAACGAGCGTACGGGCGCTCAGCTGGTTAGAGGGGCGGGATGCGTAAGTCGGGGATCGGTCGGGACCCCCTCGACGTGCTGCCGATCTTGCTGCCGCAACCCTCGATTTGATCTAATCTTAGACTGGGAATGAACTCCGTATGCCTAAGCCAAAAGACGAAACGAGCGAGCGGGCAGGCAGGCACTACGCCGGCCAGAGAGGCGGGATGCGCAAGCCGTGGATCGATAGGGTGGTAGGTCGGTTTAGGCACATCTTCATATTTTTGCCGTGCCAATGCCATTGTTTCTGGCTTGTAAGTTTGTACAATGGTCCCTTAAGCCTTCATGTGAAGTTTCATGGCAAGACGACTCGTTTTCTATTTTTCATGATTTTTGAAACTTTTTACGGTTCAGGATTTTTTCAAATGTTTTCAGAAGGATTTTTAGCCCCAAACTTGGTAGACGTGATCCTTGTATTTTTGTTGGCATGCACAAAAAAAATTCAGCTAAAAACTCGAAGTGTACAAGATTTTGTGACCATTTGAAAAAAAGTGTCCCCATTTCAGACACTTTAATGGCTACTGGCAGCAAACCTGTAAAATCTCAAATGCTCTTTAAGGGGGTGTGAGTTCTCGAGGTTTGATGAGGGATAGGGGGCCAATATACGGGCCAAGTACCAGCACCCATCGCACATCGTGTACGCACACCCCCTGTCCCCCCCATCGCCGGAACCCCAATGCCGTCGGTCAGGTTCTCCGGTGATGGTGTCCCGGCTAAGAAAAATACGGCACCACCACATACTCGAGCCCAGTATGTGCTACCGCAACCCTCGGTTCGGTCCGATCTAAGACTGGGAATGAACTCCGTATGCTTAGACTGGGAATGAGCTCCGCATGCCTAAGTCAACCCATGAAACGAGCGTGCGGACGCTCAGTCGGCCAGAGGGGGGAGATGCGCAAGCTGGGGATCGGCCGGGTCCCTCTCTGCGTGCTGTCGATCCTGCTGCCGCAACCCTTGGACCGGTCCAATCTTAGACTGGGAATGAACTCCGTATGCCTAAGCCAACCGACGAAATGGGCGGGCGGGCACTACGCCGACTAGAGAGGCGGGATGCGTAAGCCGTGGATCGATAGGGTGGTAGGTGGGTGTAGGCACATCTTCATATTTCTGCCATGCCAATGCCATTTTTTTTGGCTTGTAAATTCAAAGAATGGTCCCTTAAACCTTCATGTGAAGTTTCATAGCAAGACGACTCGTTTTCCATTTTTCACGATTTTTGAAACTTTTTACGGTTCGGGATTTTTTAAAATTTTTTTAGAAGGAGTTTGGGCCCCAAACTTGGTAAACGTGATCCTTGTATTTTTGTTGGCATGCACAAAACAATTCAGCAAAAAACTGGAAGTGTACAAGATTTTGTAACCATTTGAAAAAAGTGTTGCCATTTTAGACACTTTAATGCTACTGGCAACAAACCTGTAAAATCTCAAATGCTCTTTAAGGGGGTGTGAGTTCTCAAGGTTTGATGAGGGATAAGGGGCCAATATAAGGGCCAAGTACCAGCACCCATCGCACATCATGTAAGTACACCCCCCGGGTCCCCCCCATCGCCGAAACCCCAATGTCGCCGATCAGGTTCTCCGACAATGGTGTCCCGACGAAGAAAAATATGGAACCAGCACATGCCCGAGCCCAGCATGTGCTGCCGCAACCCTCGGTCTGATCTGATCTTAGACTGGGAATGAACTTCGTATACCTAAGTCAACCCACGAAACGAGCGTGCGGGTGCACAGCCGGCCAGAGGGGCGGGATGCGCAAGCCAGGGATCGGTCGGGTCCCCCTCTGTGTGCTGTCGATCCTGCTACCGCAACCCTCGATCCAGTCTGATCTTAGACTGGGAATGAACTCCGTATGCCTAAGCCAATCGATGAAATGGGCAGGCAGGCAGGCGAGCACAACGTCGGCTAGAGAGGCGAAATGCGCAAGTCGTGGATCGATAGGGTGGTAGGTGGGTTTAGGCATATCTTCATATTTATGCCATGCCAATGCCATTTTTCTGGCTTGTAAATTCATACAATGGTCCCTTAAGCCTTCATGTGAAGTTTCATGGCAAGACGACTCGTTTTCTATTTTTCACGATTTTTGAAACTTTTTACGGTTCAAGATTTTTGAAAATTTTTTCAGAAAGAGTTTTAGCCCCAAACTTGGTAGACGTGATCTTTGTATTTTTTTTGGCATGCACAAAAAAATTCAGCTAAAAACTCGAAGTGTACAAGATTTTGTGACCATTTGAAAAAAGTATCCCCATTTCAGACACTTTAATGGCTACTGGTAGCAAACCTGTAAAATCTCAAATGCTCTTTAAGGGGGTGTGAGTTCTCAAGGTTTGATGAGGGATAGAGGGCCAATCTAAGGGCCAAGTACCAGCACCCATCGCACATCATGTGCGCACACCCCCTGGTCCCCCCCATCGCCGGAACCCCAATGTCGCCGGTTAGGTTCTCCGACAATGGTGTCCCGACGAAGAAAAATACGGCACCAGCACATGCTCGAGCACAGCATGTGCTGCCGCAACCCTCGGTCCGGTCCAATCTTAGACTGGGAATGAACTCCATATGCTTAGACTGGGAATGAACTCTGTATGCTTAGACTGGGAATGAACTCCGTATGCCTAAGTCAACCCACGAAACGAGCGTGCGGGCGCTCAGCCGGCCAGAAGGGCGGGATGCGTAAGCCGGGGATCGGTCGGGTCCCCCTCTGTATGCTGCCGATCCTGCTGCCACAACCCTCAGTCCAGTCTGATCTTAGACTGGGAATAAACTCCGTATGCCTAAGCCAACTGACAAAATGAGTGGGTGGGCGGGTGGGCACTACGCCGACTAGAGTGGCGGGATGCGCAAGCGGTGGATCGATAGGGTGGTAGGTGGGTTTAGGCACATCTTCATATTTCTGCCATGCCAATGCCATTTTTCTGGATTGTAAATTCATACAATGGTCCCTTAAGCCTTCATGTGAAGTTTCATGGCAAGACGACTCGTTTTCTATTTTTCATGATTTTCAAAACTTTTTACAGTTCAGAATTTTTTTAAATTTTTTCAGAAAGAGTTTTGGATCCAAACTTGGCAGATGTGATCCTTGTATTTTTCTTGGCATGCACAAAAAACTTCAGCTAAAAACTCGAAGTGTACAAGATTTTGTGACCATTTGAAAAAAGTGTCCCCATTTCAGACACTTTAATGGCTACTGGTAGCAAACCTGTAAAATCTCAAATGCTCTTTAAGGGGGTGTGAGTTCTCAAGGTTTGATGAGGGATAGGGGGCTAATATAAGGGCCAAGTACCAGCACCCATCGCACATCATGTGCGCACACCCACCTCGGCCCCCCCGATCGTCGGCACCCCAATGCCGTCGGTCAGGTTTTCCGGCGATGGTGTCCCGACGAAGAAAAATACGGCACCAGCACATGCTCGAGCCCAGCATGTGCTGCTGCACCCCTCGTTCTGGTCTGATCTTAGACTGGGAATGAACTCCGTATGCTTAGACTGGGAATGAACTCCGTAAGCCTAAGTCAACCCACGAAACGAGCGTATGGGCGCTCAGCCGGCCAGAGGGGCGAGATGCGCAAGCTGGGGATCGGTCGGGTCCCCCTCTGCGTGCTACCGATCCTGCTGCCGCAACCCTTGGTCTGGTCCAATCTCAGACTGGGAATAAACTCCGTATGCCTAAGCCAACTGACGAAATGAGCGGGCGGGCGGGCAGGCACTACGTCGACCAGAGAGGCGGGATGCACAAGCCGTGGATCGATAGGGTGGTAGGTGGGTTTAGGCACATCTTCATATTTTTGCCATGCCAATGCCGTTTTTTTGGCTTGTAAATTCATACAATGGTCCCTTAAGCCTTCATTTGAAGTTTCATGGCAAGACGACTCATTTTTTATTTTTCACGATTTTGAAAACTTTTTACGGTTCGGGATTTTTTAAAATTTTTTCAGAAGGAGTTTTTGCCCCAAACTTGGTAGATGTGATCCTTGTATTTTTGTTGGCATGCACAAAAAAATTGAGCTAAAAACTTGAAGTGTACAAGATTTTGTGACCATTTGAAAAAACTGTCCCCATTTCAGACACTTTAGTGGCTACTAGCAGCAAACCTGTAAAATCTCAAATGCTCTTTAAGGGGGTGTGAGTTCTCGAGGTTTGATGAGGGATAGGAGGCCAATATAAGGGCCATGTACCAACACCCATCGCACATCATGTGTGCACACCCCACCCGGCCCCCCCGATCGCCGGAACCCCAATGCCGCCGGTCAGGTTCTCCGACGAAGTTGTGCCGGTGAAAAAAATGCGGCACCAGCACATGGCCAAGCCCAGCATGTGCTGCCGCAACCCTCGGTCCGGTTCGATCTTAGACTGGGAATGAACTCTGTATGCTTAGACTGGGAATGAACTCCGTATGCCTAAGTCAACCCACGAAACGAGCGTGCGGGCGCTCAGCTGGCCAGAGGGGCAGGATGCGCAAGCCGGGGATCTGTCGGGTCCCCCTCTGTGTGCTGCCGATCCTGCTGCCGCAACCCTCGGTCCGGTCCAATATTAGACTGGGAATGAACTTCGTATGCCTAAGCTAACTGACGAAACGAGTGGGCGGACGGGCGGGCACTACGCCGGCCTGAGAGGCGAGATGAGCAAGCCGTGGACCGATAGGGTAGTAGGTGGGTTTAGGCACATCTTCATATTTCTACCATGCCAATGCCATTTTTCTGGCTTGTAAATTAGTACAATGGTCCCTTAAGCCTTCATGTGAAGTTTCATGGCAAGACGACTCGATTTCTATTTTTCAGGATTTTTGAAACTTTTTACGGTTCAAGATTTTTTAAAATTTTTTCAGAAGGAGTTTTGGCCCCAAACTTGGTAGACGTGATCCTTGTATTTTTGTTGGCATGCACAAAAATCATTCACCTAAAAACTCGAAGTGTAGAAGATTTTGTGACCATTTGAAAAAAGTGTCCTCATTTCATAAACTTTAATGGCTACTGGCAGCAAACCTGTAAAATCTCAAATGCTCTTTAAGGGGGTGTGAGTTCTGAAGGTTTGATGAGGGATAGAGGGCCAATATAAGGGCCAAGTACCAGTACCCATCGCACATTATGTGCGCACGCCCCCCCGGCCCCCCGATTGTCGGAACCCCAATGCAGTCGGTCAGGTTCTTCGCCGATGGTGTCCCAGCGAAGAAAAATACGGCACCACCACATGCCCGAGCCTAGCATGTGCTACCGCAAACCTCGGGCCGGTCCAATCTTAGACTGGGAATGAACTCCATATGCCTAAGTCAACCCACGAAATTAGCATCCGGGTGCTCAACCGGCCAGAGGGGCGGGATGCACAAGCCGGGGATCGGTGGGGTCCCTCTCTGTGTGCTACCGATCCCACTACTGTAACCCTCAGTCCGGTCTGATCTTAGACTGGGAATGAACTCCATATGCCTAAGCTAACCGATGAAACGAGCGGGCGACCGGGCGGGCACTACGTCGGCTAGAGAGGCGGATGCGCAAGTCGTGGATCGATAGGGTGGTAGGTGGGTTTAGGCACATCTTCATATTTTTGGTGTCCCAATGCCATTTTTTTGGCTCGTAAATTCGTACAATGGTCCCTTAAGCCTTCATGTGAAGTTTCATGGCAAGACGACTCGTTTTCTATTTTTCATGATTTTCAAAACTTTTTATGGTTCGGGAATTTTTAAAATTTTTTTAGAATTAGTTTTGGCACCAAACTTTTAAGACGTGATCCTTGTATTTTTGTTGGCATGCACAAAAAAATTCAGCTAAAAACTTGAAGTGTACAAGATTTTGTGACCATTTGAAAAAACTGTCCCCATTTCAGACACTTTAGTGGCTACTGGCAACAAACCTGTAAAATCTCAAATGCTCTTTAAGGGGGTGTGAGTTCTCCAGGTTTGATGAGGGATAGGGGGCCAATATAAGGGCCATGTACCAACACCCATCGCACATCATGTGTGCACACCCCACCCGGCCCCCCCGATCGCCAGAACCCCAATGCCGCCGGTCAGGTTCTCCGGCGATGTTGTGCCGGTGAAAAAAATGCGGCACCAGCACATGGCCAAGCCCAGCATGTGCTGCCGCAACCTGCGGTCCGGTCTGATCTTAGATTGGGAATGAACTCTGTAAGCTTAGACTTGGAATGAACTCCGTATGCCTAAGTCAACCCACGAAACGAGCGTGCGGGCGCTCAGTCGGCCAGAGGGGCAGGATGCGCAAGCCGGGGATCGGTCGGGTCCCCCTCTGCGTGCTGCCGATCCTACTGCCGCAACCCCTCGGTCCAGTCTGATATTAGACTAGGAATGAACTTCGTATGCCTAAGCTGACTGACGAAACGAGTGCGCGGGTGGGCGGGCACTACGCCGGCCAGAGAGGCGAGATGCGCAAGCCGTGGATCGATAGGGTAGTAGGTGGGTTTAGGCACATCTTCATATTTCTGCCGTGCTAATGCCATTTTTCTGGCATGTAAATTCGTACAATGGTCCCTTAAAACGAACGTGCGGGTGCTCAACCGGCCAGAGGGGCGGGATGTGCAACCCGGGGATTGGTCGAGTCCCCCTCTGCGTGCTACCGATCCTGCTGCCGTAACTCTCGGTCAGGTTCGATCTTAGACTGGGAATGAAATCTGTATGCCTAAGCCAACAGATGAAACGAGCGGGCGGGCGGGCGGGCACTACCCCGGCCAGAGAGGTGAGATGTGCAAGCCGTGGATCAATAGGGTGGTAGGTGGGTTTAGGCACATCTTCATATTTCTACCATGCCAATGCCATTTTTCTGGCTTGTAAATTCATACAATGGTCCCTTAAGCCTTCATGTGAAGTTTCATGCCAAGACGACTCGTTTTCTATTTTTCACGATTTTTAAATCTTTTTACGGTTCGAGATTTTTTAAAATTTTTTCAGAAGGGGTTTTGGCCCTAAACTTGGTAGACGTGATACTTGTGTTTTTTTTGGCATGCACAAAAAAATTCACCTAAAAACTCAAAGAGTACAAGATTTTGTGACCATTTCAAAAAAGGGTCCCGATTTCAGACACATTAATGGCTACTGGCAGCAAACCAGTGAAATCTCAAATGCTCTTTAAAGGGATGCGAGTTCTCAAAGTTTGATGAGGGATAGGGGGCCAATATAACGGCCAAGTACCAACACCCATCGCACATCATGTGCGCACACCCCTAATGGCCCCCCCGATCGTCGGAACCCCAATGCCACCGGTTAGGTTCTCCGATGATGGTGTCCCGACGAAGAAAAATGTGGCACCAGCACATGCCCGAGCCCAGCATGTGCTGCTGCAACCCTCAGTTCGATCCGATCTTAGATTGGGAATGAACTCCGTATGCTTAGACTGGGAATGAACTCCGTATGCCTAAGTCAACCCACGAAACAACCGTGCGGGTGCTCAGCCGGTCAGAGGGGCGGGATGCGCAAGCCGAGGATCGATCGGGTCCCCATCTACGTGCTGCCGATCCTGCTACCACAACCCTTAGTCCGGTCCAATCTTAGACTGGGAATGAACTCCGTATGCCTAAGCCAACCGACAAAACGAAAGGGCGGACGGGCGGGCACTACGTCAGCCAGAGAGGCGGGATGCGCAAGCCATGGATCGATAGGGTGGTAGGTGGGTTTAGGCACATCTTCATATTTCTGCCGTGCCAATGCCATTTTTATGGCTTGAAAATTCATAGAATGGTCCCTTAAGCCTTCATGTGAAGTTTCATGGCAACACGACTCGTTTTTTATTTTTCACGATTTTTGAAACTATTTACGGTTCAGGATTTTTTTAAAATTTTTTAGAAGGTGTTTTGGCCCCAAACTTGGTAGACGTGATCCTTGTATTTTTGTTGGCATGCGCAAAACAATTCAGCTAAAAACTCGAAGTGTACAAGAGTTTGTGACCATTTGAAAAAAGTGTTGCCATTTCAGACACTTTAATGGCTACTGGCAGCAAACCTGTAAAATCTCAAATGCTCTTTAAGGGGGTGTGAGTTCTCGAGGTTTGATGAGGGATAGGGGGCCAATATAAGGGCCAAGTACCAGCACCCATCGCACATCATGTGCGCACACCCCCCGGCCCCCCCCGATCGTCGGAACCCCAATGCCGCCGGTCAGGTTCTCCTGCGATGGTGTCCCGACGAAGAAAAATACGGCACCAGCACATGCCCGAGCCCAGCATGTGCTGCCACAACCCGTATGACTAAGTCAACCGATGAAACGAGCGTACGGGCGTTCAGCCGACCAGAGGGGATCGATCGAGTCCCCTTCTGCGTGCTACCGATCCTGCTGCCACAACCCTCGGTCCGGTCTAATCTTAGACTAGAAATGAACTCCATATACCTAAACCAACCGACGAAACGAACGGGCAGACGGGCGGGCACTACGTCGGCCAGAGAGGCGGGATGCGCAAGTCGTGGATCAATAGGGTGGTAGGTGGGTTTAGGCACATCTTCATATTTCTGCCATGCCAATGCCATTTTTTTAGCTTGTAAATTCATACAATGGTCCCTTAAGCCTTCATGTGAAGTTTCACGGCAAGACGACCCGTTTTCTATTTTTCATGATTTTTGAAACTTTTTACGGTTTGGGATTTTTTAAAAGTTTTTTTAGAAGGAGTTTTGGCCCCAAACTTGGTAGACGTGATCCTTGTATTTTTGTTGGCATGCACAAAAAAATTCAGCTAAAAACTCGAAGTGTACAAGATTTTGTGACCATTTGGAAAAAGTGTCCCCATTTCAAACACTTTAATGGCTACTGGCAGCAAACCTGTAAAATCGCAAATGCTCTTTAAGGGGGTGTGAGTTCTCAAGGTTTGATGAGGGATAGGGGGCCAATATAAGGTCTAAGTAGCAGCACCCATCGCACATCATGAGAGCACACCCCCCGATCATCGGAACCCCAATACCGTAGGTCAGGTTCTCGACGATGGTGTCTCGGTGAAGAAAAATACGGCACCAGCACATGCCCGAGCCTAGCATGTGCTACCGCAACCCTCGGTCCGATCTGATCTTAGACTGGGAATGAACTCCGTATGCTTAGACTGGGAATGAACTTCGTATGCCTAAGTCAACCCACGAAACGAGCGTGCGGGCGCTCAGCCGGCCAGAGGGGCGGGATGTGCAACCCGGGGATTGGTCGGGTTCCCCTCTGCGTGCTACCGCTCTTGCTGCCGTAACTCTCGGTCAGGTCCGATCTTAGACTGGGAATGAAATCTGTATGCCTAAGCCAACCGATGAAACGAGCGGGCGGGCGGGCACTACCCAGGCCAGAGAGGCGAGATGTGCAAGCCGTGGATCAATAGGGTGGTAGGTGGGTTTAGGCACATCTTCATATTTCTACCATGCCAATGCCATTTTTCTGGTTTGTAAATTCATACAATGGTCCCTTAAGCCTTCATGTGAAGTTTCATGGCAAGACGACTCGTTTTCTATTTTTCACGATTTTTAAATCTTTTTACGGTTCGAGATTTTTTAAAATTTTTTCAGAAGGGGTTTTGGCCCTAAACTTGGTAGACGTGATACTTGTGTTTTTTTTGGCATGCACAAAAAAATTCACCTAAAAACTCAAAGAGTACAAGATTTTGTGACCATTTCAAAAAAGGGTCCCGATTTCAGACACATTAATGGCTACTGGCAGCAAACCAGTAAAATCTCAAATGCTCTTTAAAGGGGTGCGAGTTCTCAAAGTTTGATGAGGGATAGGGGGCCAATATAACGGCCAAGTACCAACACCCATCGCACATCATGTGCGCACACCCCTAATGGCCCCCCCGATCGTCGGAACCCCAATGCCACCGGTTAGGTTCTCCGATGATGGTGTCCCGACGAAGAAAAATGTGGCACCAGCACATGCCCGAGCCCAGCATGTGCTGCTGCAACCCTCAGTTCGATCCGATCTTAGATTGGGAATGAACTCCGTATGCTTAGACTGGGAATGAACTCCGTATGCCTAAGTCAACCCACGAAACAACCGTGCGGGTGCTCAGCCGGTCAGAGGGGCGGGATGCGCAAGCCGAGGATCGATCGGGTCCCCATCTACGTGCTGCCGATCCTGCTACCACAACCCTTAGTCCGGTCCAATCTTAGACTGGGAATGAACTCCGTATGCCTAAGCCAACCGACAAAACGAAAGGGCGGACGGGCGGGCACTACGTCAGCTAGAGAGGCGGGATGCGCAAGCCATGGATCGATAGGGTGGTAGGTGGGTTTAGGCACATCTTCATATTTCTGCCGTGCCAATGCCATTTTTATGGCTTGAAAATTCATAGAATGGTCCCTTAAGCCTTCATGTGAAGTTTCATGGCAACACGACTCGTTTTTTATTTTTCACGATTTTTGAAACTATTTACGGTTCAGGATTTTTTTAAAATTTTTTAGAAGGTGTTTTGGCCCCAAACTTGGTAGACGTGATCCTTGTATTTTTGTTGGCATGCGCAAAACAATTCAGCTAAAAACTCGAAGTGTACAAGAGTTTGTGACCATTTGAAAAAAGTGTTGCCATTTCAGACACTTTAATGGCTACTGGCAGCAAACCTGTAAAATCTCAAATGCTCTTTAAGGGGGTGTGAGTTCTCGAGGTTTGATGAGGGATAGGGGGCCAATATAAGGGCCAAGTACCAGCACCCATCGCACATCATGTGCGCACACCCCCCGGCCCCCCCCGATCGTCGGAACCCCAATGCCGCCGGTCAGGTTCTCCTGCGATGGTGTCCCGACGAAGAAAAATACGGCACCAGCACATGCCCGAGCCCAGCATGTGCTGCCACAACCCGTATGACTAAGTCAACCGATGAAACGAGCGTACGGGCGTTCAGCCGACTAGAGGGGATCGATCGAGTCCCCTTCTGCGTGCTACCGATCCTGCTGCCACAACCCTCGGTCCGGTCTAATCTTAGAGTAGAAATGAACTCCGTATACCTAAACCAACCGACGAAACGAACGGGCAGACGGGCGGGCACTACGTCGGCCAGAGAGGCGGGATGCGCAAGTCATGGATCAATAGGGTGGTAGGTGGGTTTAGGCACATCTTCATATTTCTGCCATGCCAATGCCATTTTTTTAGCTTGTAAATTCATACAATGGTCCCTTAAGCCTTCATGTGAAGTTTCACGGCAAGACGACCCGTTTTCTATTTTTCATGATTTTTGAAACTTTTTACGGTTTGGGATTTTTTAAAAGTTTTTTTAGAAGGAGTTTTGGCCCCAAACTTGGTAGACATGATCCTTGTATTTTTGTTGGCATGCACAAAAAAATTCAGCTAAAAACTCGAAGTGTACAAGATTTTGTGACCATTTGGAAAAAGTGTCCCCATTTCGAACACTTTAATGGCTACTAGCAGCAAACCTGTAAAATCTCAAATGCTCTTTAAGGGGGTGTGAGTTCTCAAGGTTTGATGAGGGATAGGGGGCCAATATAAGGTCCAAGTAGCAGCACCCATCGCACATCATGTGCGCACACCCGCAATGGCCCCCCCCGATTGTCGGAGCCCCAATGCCACCGGTTAGGTTCTCCGATGATGGTGTCCCGACGAAGAAAAATGCGGCACCAGCACATGCCCGAGCCCAGCATGTGCTGCTGCAACCCTCGGTTCGATCCGATCTTAGATTGGGAATGAACTCCGTATGCTTAGACTGGGAATGAACTCCGTATGCCTAAGTCAACCCACGAAATGACCGTGCGGGTGCTCAGCCGGCCAGAGGGGCGGGATGCGCAAGTCGAGGATCGATCGGGTCCCCTTCTACGTGCTACCGATCCTGCTACCACAACCCTCACTCCGGTCCAATCTTAGACTGGGAATGAACTCCGTATGCCTAAGCCAACCGACAAAATGAAAGGGAGGGCGGGCGGGCACTACTTCGGCCAGAGAGGCGGGATGCGCAAGCCATGGATCGATAGGGTGGTAGGTGGGTTTAGGCACATCTTCATATTTCTGCCGTGCCAATGCCATTTTTGTGGCTTGAAAATTCATACAATGGTCCCTTAAGCCTTCATGTGAAGTTTCATGGCAAGACGACTCGTTTTCTATTTTTCACGATTTTTGAAACTATTTACGGTTCAGGATTTTTTTAAATTCTTTTAGAAGGTGTTTTGGCCCCAAACTTGGTAGACGTGATCCTTGTATTTTTGTTGGCATGCGTAAAATAATTCAGCTAAAAACTCGAAGTGTACAAGAGTTTGTGACCATTTGAAAAAAGTGTTGCCATTCCAGACACTTTAATGGCTACTGGCAGCAAACCTGTAAAATCTCAAATGCTCTTTAAGGGGATGTGAGTTCTCGAGTTTTGATGAGGGATAGGGGGCCAATATAAGGGCCAAGTACCAGCACCCATCGCATATCATATGCGCACACCCCCCGGCCCCCCCCGATCGCCGGAACCCCAATGCCGCCGGTCAGGTTCTCCTGCGATGGTGTCCCGACGAAGAAAAATACGGCACCAGCACATGCTCGAGCCCAGCATGTGCTGCCACAACTCGTATGACTAAGTCAACCGATGAAACGAGCGTACGGGCGTTCAGCCGGCCAGAGGGGATCGATCGAGTCCCCTTCTGCGTGCTACCGATCCTGCTGCCACAACCCTCGATCCGATCTAATCTTAGACTAGAAATGAACTCCGTATACCTAAACCAACCGACGAAACGAACGGGCAGACGGGTGGGCACTACGTCGGCTAGAGAGGCGGGATGCGCAAGCCGTGGATCAATAGGGTGGTAGGTGGGTTTAGGCACATCTTCATATTTCTGCCATGCCAATGCCATTTTTTTGGATTGTAAATTCATACAATGGTCCTTTAAGCCTTCATGTGAAGTTTCACGGCAAGACGACCCGTTTTCTATTTTTCATGATTTTTGAAACTTTTTACGATTTGGGATTTTTTAAAAGTTTTTTTAGAAGGAGTTTTGGCCCCAAACTTGGTAGACGTGATCCTTGTATTTTTGTTGGCATGCACAAAAAAATTCAGCTAAAAACTCGAAGTGTACAAGATTTTGTGACCATTTGGAAACAGTGTCCCCATTTCGAACACTTTAATGGCTACTGGCAGCAAACCTGTAAAATCTCAAATGCTCTTTAAGGGGGTGTGAGTTCTCAAGGTTTGATGAGGGATAGGGGGCCAATATAAGGTCCAAGTAGCAGCACCCATCGCACATCATGAGAGCACACCCCCCGATCATCGATACCCCAATGCCGTCGGTCAGGTTCTCGGCGATGGTGTCTCGGTGAAGAAAAATGCGGCACCAGCACATGCCCGAGCCTAGCATGTGCTACCGCAACCCTCGGTCCGGTCTGATCTTAGACTGGGAATGAACTCCATATGCTTAGACTGGGAATGAACTTCGTATGCCTAAGTTAACCCACGAAACGAGCGTGCGGGCGCTCAGCCGGCCAGAGGGGCGGGATGCGCAAGCCGGGGATCGGCCGGGTCCCCCTCTGTTTGCTGCCGATCCTGCTGCTGCAACCCTCGGTCCGGTCCGATCTTAGACTGGGAATGAGCTCCGTATGCCTAAGCCAATTGACAAAACGAGCGGGCGGGCGGGCGGGCGGGCAATACACCGGCCAGAGGGGTGGGATGCGCAAGCTGTGGATCGATAGGGTGGTAGGTGGGTTTAGGCACATCTCCATATTTCTGCCATGCCAATGCCATTTTTTTGGCTTGTAAATTCATACAATGGTCCCTTAAGCCTTCATGTGAAGTTTTATGGCAAGACGACTCGTTTTTTATTTTTCACGATTTGTGAAACTTTTTAAGGTTCGGGATTTTTTAAATTTTTTCAAAAGGAGTTTTGGCCCCAAACTTGGTAGACGTGATCCTTGTATTTTTGTTGGCATGCACAAAAACATTCAGCTAAAAGCTTGAAGTATACAAGATTTTGTGACCATTTGAAAAAACTGTCCCTATTTCAGACACTTTAATGGCTATTGGCAGCAAACTTGTAAAATCTCAAGGGGGTGTGAGTTCTCGAGGTTTGATGAGGGATAGGGGGCCAATATAAGGGCCAAGTACGAGCACCCATCGCACATCATGTGCACGCACCCCCCGACCCCCCCGATCGTCGAAACCCCATTGCCACCGGTCAGGTTCTTTGACGATGGTGTCCCGGTAAAGAAAAATACGGCAACAGCACATGCCCGAACCCAGCATGTGCTGCCGTAACCCTTAGTCCGATTCGATCTTAGACTGGGAATGAACTCTGTATGCTTAGATTGGGAATGAACTCCGTATGCCTAAGTCAACCCATGAAACAAGCGCGAAAGCGCTCAGTCGGCCAGAGGGGCAGGATGCGCAAGCCGGGGATCGGTCGGATCCCCCTCTACGTGCTGCCGATCCTACTATCGCAACCCTCGGCTTGGTTCGATCTTAGACTGGGAATGAACTCCGCATGCCTAAGCCAACCGATGAAACGAGCGAGCGGGCGAGCGGGCATTACGCCAACCAGAGAGGCGGGATGCGCAAGCCGTGGATCGATAGGGTGGTAGGTGGGTTTAGGCACATCTTCATATTTCTACCGTGCCAATGCCATTTTTCTGGCTTGTAAATTCATACAATGGTCCCTTAAGGCTTCATGTGAAGTTTCATGGCAATATGACTCGTTTTCTATTTTTCATGATTTTTGAAACATTTTACGGTTCGAGATTTTTTAAAATTTTTTCAGAAGGAGTTTTGACCCCAAACTTGGTAGACGTGATCCTTGTATTTTTGTTGGCATGCACAAAACAATTCAACTAAAAACTCGAAGTGTACAAGATTTTGTGATCATTTCAAAAAAGTGTCCCCATTTCAGACACTTTAATGGCTACTGGCAGCAAACCTGTAATATCTCAAATGCCCTTTAAGGGGGTGTGAGTTCTTGATGTTCGATGAGATATAGGGGGCCAATATAAAGGCCAAGTACCAGTACCCATCGCACATCATTTGTGGACACCCGCCCTCCCGGCCCCATCGATCGCCGGAACTCTAAGGCCGTCAGTCAGGTTCACCGGGGATGGTGTCCCGACGAAGAAAAATGTGAACCAGCACATTCTCGAGCCCAGCATGTGCTACTGCAACCCTCGGTCCAGTCCGATCTTAGACTGGGAATGAACTCTGCATGCATAGACTGGGAATGAACTCTGTATGCCTAAGTCAACCCATGAAACAAGCATGCGGGCGCTCAGCCGGCCAGAGGGGTGGGATGCGCAAGTCGAGGATCGGCCGGGACCCCCTCTACGTGCTACCGATCCTGCTGCCATAACCCTCGGTCTGGTCAGATCTTAGACTAGGAATGAACTCCGTATGCCTAAGCCAACCGATGAAACGAGCGGGCGGGCGGGCGGGCACTACGCCGACCAGAGAGGCGGGATGCGCAAGCCGTGGATCGATAGGGTGGTAGGTGGGTTTAGGCACATCTCCATATTTCTGCCACGCCAATGCCATTTTTTTGGCTTGTAAATTCATACAATGGTCCCTTAAGCCTTCAAGTGAAGTTTCATGGCAAGACGACTCGTTTTCTATTTTTCATGATTTTCAAAACTTTTTACGGTTCGGGATTTTTTTTAATTTTTTTAGGAGTTTTGCCCCAAACTTGGTAGACGTGATCCTTGTAATTTTGTTGGCATGCATAAAAAAATTTAGCTAAAAACTCGAAGTGTACAAGATTTTGTTACCATTTGAAAAAAGTGTCCCCATTTCAGACACTTTAATGGCTACTGGTAGCAAACCTGTAATATCTCAAGTGCTCTTTAAGGGGGTGTGAGTTCTCGAGGTTTGATGAGGCATAGGGGGCCAATATAAGGGCCAAGTACCAGCACCCATCCCACATCATGTGTGCACACCCGCCCCCCCCGGGCCCCCGATTGTCGAAACCTCAATGCCGTCGGTCAGGTTCATCGGTGATGGTGTCCCGACGAAGAAAAATGCGACACTAGCACATGCCCGAGCCCAGCATGTGCTGCCGTAACCTTCAATCCGGTCTGATCTTAGATTGGGAATGAACTTCGTATGCTTAGACTGGGAATGAACTCTGTATACCTAAGTCAACGCACGAAAAGTGCGTGCGGGCACTCAACCGGCCAGAGGGGCGGGATGCGCAAGTCAGGGATCGGCTGGGTCCCCTTTTACGTGCTGCCGATTCTACTGCCGCAACCCTCAATTCGATCAGATCTTAGACTAGGAATAAACTCCGTATGCCTAAACCAACCGATGAAACGAGCGGGCGGGTGGGCGGGCACTACGTCGGCCAGAGTGGCGGGATTCGCAAGCCGTGGATCAATAGGGTGGTAGGTGTGTTTAGGCATTTTTTCATATTTCTACCATGCCAATGCCATTTTTCTGGCTTGTAAATTCATACAATGGTCCTTTAAGCCTTCATGTGAAGTTTCATGGCAAGACGACTTGTTTTCTATTTTTCATGATTTTTGAAACTTTTTACGATTTGGGATTTTTGAAAATTTTTTCAAAAGGAGTTTTGGCCCCAAACTTGGTAGACATGATCCTTGTATTTTTTTTGGCTTGCACAAAAAAATTAAGCTAAAAACTTGAAGTGTACAAGATTTTGTGACCATTTGAAAAAAGTGTCCCCATTTTAGACACTTTAATGGCTACTAGTAGCAAACCTGTAAAATCTCAAATGCTCTTTAAGGGGTTGTGAGTTCTCGAGTTTTGATGAGGGATAGGGGGCCCATATAAGGGCCAAGTACCAGCACCCATCGCACATCATGTGCGCACAGCCCCCGACCCCCCTCGTTCGTCGGAACCCAATGCTACCGATCAGGTTCTTTGGCGATGGTGTCCCTATTAGGAAAAATATGGCACCAGCACATGCCAGAGCCTAGCATGTGTTGCCGTAACCCTCGGTCCGTCGGATCTTAGACTGGGTATGAACTCCGTATGCTTAGATTCAGAATCAACTCTGTATGCCTAAGTCAACCCATGAAACGAGTGTGCGGGCGCTCAACCGGCCAGAGGGGTGGGATGCGCAAGCCGGGGATCGGTCGGGTCCCCCTTTGCGTGCTGTCGATCCTACTGTCACAACCTATGATACAATCTGATCTTAGACTGGGAATTAACTCCGTATGCCTAAGCCAACCGACGAAACAAGCGGGCGGATGGGTGGGAACTATGCCGGCCAGAGAGGTGGGATGCGCAAGCCGTGGTTCGATAAGGTGGTAGGTGGGTTTAGGCACATCTTCATATTTCTGCCATGCCAATGCCATTTTTCTGGCTTGTAAATTAATACATTGGTCCCTTAAGCCTTCATGTGAAGTTTCATGGCAAGACGACTCGTTTTCTATTTTTCACGATTTTTAAAAGTTTTTACGGTTAAAGGTTTTTTAAAATTTTTTCAAAAGGAGTTTTGGCCGCAAACTTGGTAGATGTGATCCTTGTATTTTTTTTTGGCATGCACAAAAAAATTAAGCTAACAACTCGAAGTGTACAAGATTTTGTGACAATTTGAAAAAAGTGTCCCCATTTCAGACACTTTAATAGCTACTGGCAGCAAACCTGTAAAATCCTAAATGCACTTTAAGTGGGTGTGAGTTCTCGAGGTTTGATGAGGCATAGGGGGCCAATATAACGGACGAGTACCAACACCCATCGCACATCATGTGCGCACACCCGTCCCCTGGCCCCCCCGATCATCGGAACCATAATGTCGTCGGTTAGGTTCACCGGCGATGGTGTCCCAACGAAGAAAAATACGGCACCAGCACATGCCCGAGCCCAACATATGCTGTCGCAACCCTCGGTCCGGTCCAATCTTCAACTGGGAATGAACTCTATATGCTTAGACTGGGAATGAACTCCATATGCTTAGATTGGGAATGAACTCTGTATGCCTAAGTCAACCCACAAAATGAGCGTGCGGGTGCTCAGCCGACCATAGGGGCGGGCCGACAGGCGGTAAGCCGGCTAGAGAGGCGGGATGCGTAAGCCGTGGATCGATAGGGTGATAGGTGGGTTTAGGCACATCTTCATATTTCTACCATGCCAATGCCATTTTTTTGGCTTGTAAATTCATACAATGGTCCCTTAAGCCTTCATGTGAAGTTTCATGGCAAGACGACTCGTTTTCTATTTTTCACGATTTTTGAAACTTTTTACGGTTCGGGATTGTTTAAAATCTTTTCAGATGGAGTTTTGGCCCCAAACTTGGTAGACGTGATTCTTGTATTTTTTTGGCATGCACAAAAAAAAATCAGCTAAAAACTCGTAGTGTACAAGATTTTGTGACCATTTGAAAAAGGTGTTTCCATTTCAGACACCTTAATGGCTACTGGCAGCAAACCTGTAAAATCTCAAATGCTCTTTAAGGGGGTGTGAGTTCTCAAGGTTTGATGAGAGATAGGAGGCCAACAAAAGGGCAAAGTACCAGCACCCATCGCACATCATGTGCGCACACCCCTTCCCCGCCACCCCCGATCGCCGGAATCCCAATGCCGTCGGTCAGGTTCTCCGACGATGGTGTCCCGACGAAGAAAAATGGGGCACCAGCACATGCCCGAGCCCAGCATGTGCTGCGTCAACCCTCGATCCGATCTAATCTTAGATTGGCAATGAACTCCGTATGCTTAGACTGTGAATGAACTCCGTATGCCTAAGTCAACCCTCGGAACCAGCGTACGGGCGCTCAGTCGACCAGAGGGGCGGGATGTGCAAGCCGAGAATCAGTCGGGTCCCCCTTTGCGTGCTACCGATCCTGCTGCCGCAACCCTCGGTCTGGTCCAACCTTAGACTGGGAATGAACTCCGTATGCCTAAGCGAACCGACGAAACGGGTGGGCGGGCAAGCGGGCACTACGCCGGCCAGAGAGGCGGGATGCGCAAGCCGTGGATCTATAGGGTGGTAGGTGGGTTTAGGCACATCTTCATATTTCTGCCATGCCAATGCCATTTTTTTGGCTTGTAAATTCATACAATGGTCCCTTAAGCCTTCATGTGAAGTTTCATGGTAAGACGACTCGTTTTCTATTTTTCACAATTTTTGAAACTTTTTACGGACCGAGATTTTTTAAAATTTTTTCAGAAGGAGTTTTGGCCCCAAGCTTGGTAGACGTGATCCTTTTATTTTTGTTCGCATGCTCAAAAAAATTCAGCTAAAAACTCAAAGTGTACAAGATTTTGTGACCATTTGGAAAAGTGTCCACATTTCAGACACTTTAATAGCTACTGGCAGCAAACCTGCAAAATCTCAAATGCTCTTTAAGGGGGTGTGAGTTCTTAAGATTTGATGAGGGATAGGGGGCCAATATAAGGACCAATACCAGCACCCATTGCACATCATGTGTGAACACCCCCCGGCCCCCCGATCGCCGGAACCCCAATGCCGTCGGTCAGGTTCTCCGACGATGGTGTCCCAGCAAAAAAGAATACGGCACCAACACATGCCCGAGCCCAGCATGTGCTGCCGTAACCCTTGGTCTGGTCTGATCTTAGACTGGGAATGAACTCCCTATGCTTAGACTGGGAATGAACTCCGTATGCCTAAGTCAACCCACGAAACAAACGTGCGGGCGCTCAGTCAGCCAGAGGGGCAGCATGCGCAAGCCGAGGATCGGTCGGGCCCCCCTCTACGTGTTGTCGATCCTGCTATTGGAACCCTCTGTTCGGTCTGATCTTAGACTTTGAATGAACTCCATATGCCTAAGCCAACCGACGAAACGGGCGGGCGGGCAGGCACTACGTCGACTAGAAAGGCGGGATGCGCAAGCCGTGGAACGATAGGGTTGTAGGTGGGTTTAGGCACATCTTTATATTTCTGTCGTGCAAATGCCATTTTTCTGGCTTGTAAATTCATACAATGGTCCCATAACCTTCATGTGAAGTTTCATGCCAAGACGACTCGTTTTCCATTTTTCACGATTTTCAAAACTTTTTACGGTTCGAGATTTTTTTAAATTTTTTCAAAAGGTGTTTTCACCCCAAAATTTATAGACGTGATCCTTGTATTTTTGTTGGCATGCACAAAAAATTCAGCTAAAAACTCGAAGTGTACAAGATTTTGTGACCATTTGAAAAAAGTGTCCCCATTTCAAACACTTTAATGGTTACTGGCAGCAAACCTGTAAAATCTCAAATGCTCTTTAAGGGGGTGTGAGTTCTCGAGGTTTGATGAGGGATAAGAGGCCAATATAAGGGCCAAGTACCAGCAACCACTGCACATCATGTGCGCACACCCCCCCCGGCCACCCCCGATCGTCAGAACCCCAATATCGTCTGTTAGTTTCTTCGACGATGGTGTCCCGACGAAGAAAAATACGGCACCAGCACATGCCCAAGCCCAGCATGTGCTACCGCAACCCTCGGTCCAGTCTGATCTTAGACTGGGAATGAACTCCGTATGCTTAGACTGGGAATGAACTCTGTATGCCTAAGTCAACCCAAGAAACGAGCAGGCGGGCGCTCAATCGGCCAGAGGGGAGGGATGCGTAGGCTGGGGATCGGTCGGGTCCCCCTCTGCGTGCTACCGATCCTGCTGTTGCAACCCTTAGCCCGGTCCGATCTTAGACTGGGAATGAACTCGTATGCCTAAGCCTACCGATGAAACGGGCGGGTGGGCGGGCGGGAAATACGCCGGCCAGAGCGGCGGGATGCGCAAGCCGTGGATCGATAGGGTGGTAGGTGGGTTTAGGCACATCTTCATATTTCTACCATGCCAATGCCATTTTTCTGGCTTGTAAATTCGTACATTGGTCCCTTAAGCCTTCATGTGAAGTTTCATGGCAAGACGACTCATTTTCTATTTTTCATGATTTTTGAAACTTTTTACGGTTCGGGATTTTTTAAAATCTTTTCAGAAAGAGTTTTGGCCCCAAACTTGGTAGACATGATCCTTGTATTTTTGTTGGCATGCTAAAAAAAATCATCTAAAAACTCACAGTGTACAAGATTTTGTGACCATTTGAAAAAAGTGTTTCCATTTCGGAAACTTTAATGGCTACAGGCAGCAAACCTGTAAAATCTCAAATGCTCTTTAATGGGGTGTGAGTTCTCGAGGTTTGATGGGGGTTAGGGGCCAATATAAGGGCCAAGTACCAGCACCCATCACACATCCTGTGCGCACACACCCCCGATCGTCGGAACCCTAATGCCGCCAGTCAGGTTCTCCGGTGATGGTGTCTCGACAAAGAAAAATGTGGCACCAGCACATGCTCTAACCCAGCATGTGCTGCCGCAACCCTCGGTCCGGTCCGATCTTAGACTGGGAATGAACTCCGCATGCCTAAGTCAACCCACGAAATGAGCGTGCGTGCGTTCAGCCGTCCAGAGGGGCGGGATGCGCAAGCTGGGGATCAACCAGGTCCCCCTCTGCGTGCTGCCAATCCTGCTACCGCAACCCTCGATCTGGTCTGATCTTAGAATGGGAATGAACTCCGTATGCCTAAGCCAATCGATGAAACAAGCGAGCGGGTGGGCGGGCACTACGTCGGCCAGAGAGGCGGGATGCGCAAGCCGTGGATCGATAGGGTGGTAGGTGGGTTTAGGCACATCTTTATATTTCTATGATGTCAATGCCATTTTTATGGCTTGTAAATTCATACAATGGTCCCTTAAGCCTTCAAGTGAAGTTTCATGGCAAGACGACTCATTTTCTATTTTTTACGATTTTTGAAACTTTTTACGGTTCGAGATTTTTTAAAATTTTTCCAGAAGGATTTTTTGCCCCAAACTTGGTAGACATGATCCTTGTATTTTTGTTGGCATGCACAAAAACATTCAGCTAAAGGCTACTGGCAGCAAACCTGTAAAATCTCAAATGCTCTTTAAGGGGTGTGAGTCCTCGAGGTTTGATGAGGGATAGGGGGCCAATATAGGGGCCAAGTACCAGCACCCATCGCACATCATGTGTGCACACCCCTCGGCCCCCCACGATCGTCGGAACCCTAATACCGTCGGTCAGGTTCTCCGACGATGGTGTCCCAGTGAAGAAAAATAGGGCACCAGCACATGCCCGAGCGCAGCATATGCTGGAGCAACCCTCTGTCTGGTCCAGTCTTAAACTGGGAATGAACTCTGTATGCTTAGACTGGAAATGAACTCCGTATGCCTAAGTCAACCCACGAAACGAGTTTGCGGGTGCTCAACCAGCCAGAGGAGCGGGATACGCAAGCCAGGGATCGGTCGGGTCCCCCTCTGCGTGCTGTCAATCCTGCTGCAGCAACTCTTGGTTCGGTCCGATCTTAGATTGGAATGAACTCCATATGCCTAAGCCAATCGACGAAACGGGCGGACGGGCACTACGCCGGCCAGAGAGACGGGATGTGCAACCCGTGGATCGATAGGGTGGTAGGTGGGTTTAGGCACATCTTCATATTTTTTGTAGTGCCAATGCCATTTTTCTGGCTTGTAAATTCATACAATGGTCCCTTAAGCCTTCATGTGAAGTTTCATGGCGAGACGACTCATTTTTTATATTTTACTATTTTTGAAACTTTTTAAGGTTCGGGATTTTTGAAAATTTTTTCAGAAGGAGTTTTAGCCCCAAACTTGGTAGACGTGATCCTTTTATTTTTGTTGGCATGCACAAAAAAATTCAGCTAAAAATTCGAAGTGTACAAGATTTTGTGACCATTTGAAAAAAGTGTCCCCATTTAAGACACTTTAATGGCTACTGGCAGCAAACCTGTAAAATCTCAAATGCTCTTTAAGGGGGTGTGAGTTCTCGAGGTTTGATGAGGGATAGGGGGCCAATATGAGGGCCAAGTACCAGCACCCATCGCACATCATGTGCGCACACCTCCCCCCCGGCCCCCATGATCGTCGGAACCTCAATACCGTCGGTTAGGTTCTCCGGTGATGGTGTCCCGACGAAGAAAAATGCGGCACCAGCATATGCCCGAGCCCATCATGTCCTGCAGCAACCCTCAATCCGGTTCGATCTTAGACTAGGAATGAACTCTGTATGCTTAGACTGGGAATGAATTCCGTATGCCTAAGTCAACCCACGAAACGAGCGTGCAGACGCTCAGTCGGCCAGAAGGGCCGGATAGGTAAGTCGGGGATCGATCGGGTCCCCCTCTGGGTGTTTCCGATCCTACTACCTCAACCCTCGATCCTGTCCGATCTTAGACTGGGAATAAACTCCGTATGCCTAAGCCAATCGACGAAACGAGCGTACGGGCAGGCGGGCACTACGTCGGCCAGAGAGGCGGGATGCGCAAGCCATGGATCGATAGGGTGGTAGGTGGGTTTAGGCACATCTTAATATTTCTACCATGTCAATTACATATTTTTGGCTTGTAAATTCATACAATGGTCCCTTAAGCCTTCATGTGAAGTTTCATGGCAAGACGACTTGTTTTCTATTTTTCATGATTTTCAAAAATTTTTACGGTTCGAGATTTTTTAAAATTTTTTCAGAAGGAGTTTTGGCCCCAAACTTGGTAGATGTGATCCTTGTATTTTTTTTGGCATGCACAAAAAAATTCAGCTAAAAATTCGAAGTGTACAAGATTTTGTGACCATTTGAAAAAAGTGTCCCCATTTCAGACACTTTAATGGCTACTGGCAGCAAACCTGTAAAATCTCAAATGCTCTTTAAGGTGGTGTGAGTTCTCGAGGTTTGATGAGGGATAGGGGGCCAATATAAGGGCCAAGTACCAGAACCCATCGCACATCATGTGCGCACACCCCCCGGCCCCCCGCAATCGTCGGAACCCCAATGCCGCAGGCCTGGTTCTCAGGCAATGGTGTCCCGGCGAAGAAAAATACGGCACCAGCACATGCCCGAACCCAGCATGTGCTGCTGCAACCCTTGGTCCGGTCTGATTTTAGACTGGAAATGAACTCTGTATGCCTAAGTCAACCCACGAAACAAGCGTGCGGGCGCTTAACCGGCCAGAGGGCGGGTATTGCCGCAAGTCGAGGATCGATCGAGTCCCCATCTGCGTGCTGTCGATCCTACTGCCGCAACCCTCGGTCCGATCCGATCTTAGACTGGGAATGAACTCCGTATGCCTACGCCAACCGATGAAACGAGCGAGCGGGTAGGCGGGCCCACTACGCCGGCCAAAAAGGTGGGATGCGCAAGCCGTGGATCGATAGGGTGGTAGGTGGGTTTAGAAACATCTTCATATTTCTGCCATGGCAATGCCATTTTTCTGCCTTGTAAATTCATACAATGGTCCCTTAAGCCTTCATGTGAAGTTTCATGGCAAGACGACTCGTTTTTTATTTTTCATGATTTTTGAAACTTTTTGCAGTTCGGGATTTTTTAAAATTTTTTCAGAAGGAGTTTTGGCCCCAAACTTGGTAGACGTGATCCTTCTATTTTGGTTGGCATGCACAAAAAAATTCAGTAAAAAACTCGAAGTGTACAAGATTTTGTGACCATTTGAAAAAAGTGTCCTCATTTCAGACACTTTAATGGCTACTGGCAGCAAACCTGTAAAATCTCAAATGCTCTTTAAGGGGGTGTGAGTTCTCGAGGTTTGATGAGGGATAGGGGGCCAATATAAGGGCCAAGTATCAGCACCCATCGCACATCATGTGCGCACACCCCCCGACCCCGCCCGATCGTCGTAACCCTAATGCTGCCGGTCAGGTTCTCCGACGATGGTGTCCCTGCGAAGAAAAATGCTGCACCAGCACATGCCCGAGCCCAGCATGTGCTGCCGCAACCCTCGGCCCGGTCTGATCTTAGACTTTGGGATGAACTCCGTATGCTTAGACTAGGAATGAACTCCGTATGCCTAAGTCAACCCATGAAATGAGCTTGCGGGCGCTCAACCGGCCAGAGGGACGGGATGTGCAAGCCGGGGATCGGCCAGGTCCCCCTCTACATACTGCCGATCCTGCTGCTGGAATCTTCGATCCGGTCCCCCTTTGTGTGCTGTCGATCCTACTGCCACAACCCTCTGTCTGGTCTGATCTTAGACTGGTAATGAACTCTGTATGCCTATGCCAATCGACGAAACGACCGGGCGGGCACTACGCCGGCCAGAGAGGCGGGATGCGCAAGCCGTGGATCGATAAGGTGGTAGTGGGTTTAGGCACATCTTCATATTTTTGTCGTGCCAATGCCATTTTTCTGGCTTGTAAATTCATACAATGGTCCCTTAAGCCTTCATGTGAAGTTTCATGGCAAGACGACTCGTTTTCTATTTTTCATGATTTTCAAAACTTTTTACGGTTCGGGATTTTTTAAATTTTTTTCAGAAGGAGTTTTGGCCCCAAATTGGTAGACGTGATCCTTGTGTTTTTTTTGGCATGCACAAAAAAAGTCAGCTAAAAACTCGAAGTGTACAAGATTTTGTGACCATTTGAAAAAAGTGTCCCAATTTCAGACACTTTAATGGCTACTGGCAGCAAACCTGTAAAATCTCAAATGCTCTTTAAGGGGGTGTGAGTTCTCGAGGTTTGATGAGGGATAGGGGGCCAATATAAGGGCCAAGTACCAGCACCCATCGCACATCATGTGCGCACACCCCCCCGCCCCCTATCGCCGGAACCCCAATGCCGTCGGTCAGGTTCTCCGGTTATGGTGTCCCGGTGAAGAAAAATACGACACCAGCACATGCCAGAGCCTAGCGTGTGCTGTCACAACCCTCGGTCTGGTCTGATCTTAGACTGGGAATGAACTCCATATGCCTAAGTCAACCCACAAAACAAGCGTGTGGGCACTCAACCAGCCGGAGGGACGAGATGCGCAAGTCGGGGATCGATCGGGTCCCCCTCTGCGTGTTGCCGATCCTGCTATCGTAACCCTCATTTCGATCTGATCTTAGACTGGGAATGAACTCCGTATGCCTAAGCCAACAGACGAAATGAACGGGCGGGCGGTTGGGCACTACGTCAGCCAGAAAGGCGGGATGCCCATGCTGCGGATCGATAGGGTGGTAGGTGGGTTTAGGCACATCTTCATATTTCTGCCGTGCCAATGCCATTTTTCTAGCTTGTAAATTCATACAATGGTCCCTTAAGCCTTCATGTGAAGTTTCATGGCAAGACGACTCGTTTTTTTTTTTTCATGATTTTTGAAACATTTTATGGTTTGAGATTTTTTAAAATTTTTTCAAAAGGAGTTTTGGCCCCAAACTTGGTAGACATGATCTTTGTATTTTTGTTGGCATGCACAAAACAATTCAGCTAAAAACTCGAAGTGTACAAGATTTTGTTGCCATTTGAAAAAAGTGTCCCCATTTCAGACACTTTAATGGCTACTTGGCAGCAAACCTGTAAAATCTCAAATGCTCTTTAAGGGGGTGTGACTTCTCGAGGTTTGATGAGGGATAGGGGGCCAATATAAGGTTCAAGTACCAGCAACCATCGCACATCATGTACGCACAGCCCCCGATAGTCGGAACCCCAATGCCGTCGGTCAGGTTCTCCAGCGATGGTGTCTCGATGAAGAAAAATACGGCACCAGCACATGCCCGAGCCCAGCATGTGCTGCAGCAACCCTCGATCTGGTCTGATCTTAGGCTGGGAATGAACTTCGTAGGCTTAGACTGGGAATGAACTCCGTATGCCTAAGCCAACCGATGAAACGAGCGGGCGGGGGGACGGGCACTACGTCGACTAGAGAGGTGGGATGCGAAAGCCGTGGATCGATAGGGTCGTAGGTGGCTTTAGGCACATCTTCATATTTTTGCCGTGCCATTGCCATTTTTCTAGCTTGTAAATTCATACAATGGTCCCTTAAGCCTTCCTGTGAAGTTTCATGGCAAGACGACTCGTTTTCTATTTTTCATGATTTTCGAAACTTTTTACGTTATGGGATTTTTTAAACTTTTTTCAAAGGGAGTTTTGGCCCCAAACTTGGTAAACGTGATCCTTGTATTTTTGTTGGCCTGCACAAAACAATTCAGCTAAAAACTCAAAGTGTACAAGATTTTGTGACCATTTTAAAAAAGTGTCTCCATTTCAGACACTTTAATGGCTACTGGCAGCAAACCTATAAAATCTCAAATGCTCTTTAAGGGGGTGTGAGTTCTCGAGGTTTGATGAGGGATAGGGGGCCAATATAAGGGCCAAATACTAGCACCCATCGTACATCATGTGCGCACACGTCCCCCGATCGTCGGAACCCTAATGTCGCCGATCAGGTTCTCCGACGATGGTGTCTCGACGAAGAAAAATACGGAACCAGCATATGCCCGAGCCCATCATGTCCTGCAGCAACCCTCAATCCTGTTCGATCTTAGACTAGGAATGAACTCCGTATGCTTAGACTGGGAATGAACTCCGTATGCCTAAGTCAACCCACGAAACGAGCGTGCAGGCGCTCAGTCGGCCAGAAGGGCCGGATAGGTAAGTCGGGGATCGATCGGGTCCCCCTCTGGGTGTTGCCGATCCTACTACCACAACCCTCGATCCGGTCTGATCTTAGATTGGGAATGAACTCCGTATGCCTAAGCCAACTGAAGAAACGAGCAGGCGGGCGGGTGGGCACTACGTCGGCCAGAGAGGCGGGATGCGCAAGCTGTGGATTGATAGGGTGGTCGGTGGGTTTAGGCACATCTTCATATTTCTACCTTGCCAATGCCATTTTTCTGGCTTGTAAATTCATACAATGGTCCTTTAAGCCGTCATGTGAAGTTTCAAGGCAAGACGACTAGTTTTCTATTTTTCATGATTTTTGAAACTTTTTACGGTTCAGGCCTTTTTTAAATTTTTTCAGAAGCAGTTTTGGCCCCAAACTTTTTAGACGTGATCCTTGTATTTTTGTTGGCATGCCCAAAAAAATTCAGCTAAAAACTCGAAGTGTACAAGATTTTGTGACCATTTGAAAAAAGTGTCCCCATTTGAGACACTTTAATGGCAACTGGTAGCAAACCTGTAAAATCTCAAATGCTCTTTAAGGGGCCGTGAGTTCTCGAGGTTTGATGAGGGATAGGTGGCCAATATAAGGGCCAAGTACCAACACCCATCACCCATCATGTGCGCACACCACTCAGCCCCCCCGATCACCGCAACCCCAATGCCGCTGGTCAGATTCTCCGACGATGGTGTCCCGGTGAAGAAAAGTGCGGCACCAGCACATGCCCGAGCCAAGCATGTGGCACCGCAACCCTCGGTCCGGTCTGATCTTATACTAAGAATGAAATTCGTATGCTTAGACTGGGAATGAACTCCGTATACCTAAGTCAACCCACGAAACGAATGCACGGGCGCTCAGCCGGCCAGAGGGGCGGGATGCGTAAGCCGAGGAACGATCGGGACCCCTCTACGTCCTACCGAACCTACTGCCGCAACCCTCGGTCCGGTCTGATCTTAGACTGGGAATGAACTCCGTATGCCGAAGCCAATCGACGAAACGACCGAACAGGCAGGCGGGCACTAAGCCGGCCAGAGAGGCGGGATGCGCAAGCCGTGGATCGATAGGGTGGTAGGTGGGTTTAGGCACATCTTCATATTTCTGCCATGGCAATGCCATTTTTCTGGCTTGTAAATTCGTACATTGGTCCCTTAAGCCTTCATGTGAAGTTTCATGGCAAGACGACTCATTTTCTATTTTTCATGATTTTTGAAACTTTTTGCGGTTCGAGATTTTTTAAAATTTTTTCAGCAGGAGTTTTGGCCCCAAACTTGGTAGACGTGATCCTTGTATTTTGGTTGGCATGCACAAAAAAATTCAGCAAAAAACTCGAAGTGTACAAGATTTTGTGACCATTTGAAAAAAGTGTCCCCATTTCAGACATTTTTATAGCTACTGGCAGCAAACCTGTAAAATCTCAAATGCTCTTTAAAGGGGTGTGAGTTCTCGAGGTTTGATGAGGGATAGGGGGCCAATATAAGGGCCAAGTACCAGCACCCATCGCACATCATGTGCGCACACCTCCCCCCCGGCCCCCCTGATCGTCGGAACCTCAATACCGTCGGTTAGGTTCTCCGGTGATGGTGTCCCGACGAAGAAAAATGCGGCACCAGCACATGCCCGAGCCCATCATGTCCTGCAGCAACCCTCAATCTAGTTCGATCTTAGACTAGGAATGAACTCCGTATGCTTAGACTGGGAATGAACTCCGTATGCCTAAGTCAACCCACGAAACGAGCGTGCAGGCGCTCAGTCGGCCAGAAGGGCCAGATAGGTAAGTCGGGGATCGATCGGGTCCCCCTCTGGGTGTTTCCGATCCTACTACCGCAACCCTCGATCCTGTCCGATCTTAGACTGGGAATAAACTCCGTATGCCTAAGCCAATCGACGAAACGAGCGTACGGGCAGGCGGGCGCTACGTCGGCCAGAGAGGCGGGATGCGCAAGCCATGGATCGATAGGGTGGTAGGTGGGTTTAGGCACATCTTAATATTTCTACCATGTCAATTACATATTTTTGGCTTGTAAATTCATACAATGGTCCCTTAAGCCTTCATGTGAAGTTTCATGGCAAGACGACTTGTTTTCTATTTTTCATGCTTTTCAAAAATTTTTACGGTTCAAGATTTTTTAAAATTTTTTCAGAATGAGTTTTGGCCCCAAACTTGGTAGATGTGATCCTTGTATTTTTTTTGGCATGCACAAAAAAATTCAGCTAAAAACTCGAAGTGTACAAGATTTTGTTGCCATTTGAAAAAAGTGTCCCCATTTCAGACACTTTAATGGCTACTTGGCAGCAAACCTGTAAAATCTCAAATGCTCTTTAAGGGGGTGTGACTTCTCGAGGTTTGATGAGGGATAGGGGGCCAATATAAGGTTCAAGTACCAGCAACCATCGCACATCATGTACGCACAGCCCCCGATAGTCAGAACCCCAATGCCGTCGGTCAGGTTCTCCAACGATGGTGTCCCGATGAAGAAAAATACGGCACCAGCACATGCCCGAGCCCAGCATGTGCTGCAGCAACCCTCGATCTGGTCTGATCTTAGGCTGGGAATGAACTTCGTAGGCTTAGACTGGGAATGAACTCTGTAGGCTTAGACTAGGAATGAACTCCGTATGCCTAAGCCAACCGATGAAACGAGCGGGCGGGGGGACGGGCACTACGCCGACTAGAGAGGTGGGATGCGCAAGCCGTGGATCGATAGGGTCGTAGGTGGGTTTAGGCACATCTTCATATTTTTGCCGTGCCATTGCCATTTTTCTAGCTTGTAAATTCATACAATGGTCCCTTAAGCCTTCCTGTGAAGTTTCATGGCAAGACGACTCGTTTTCTATTTTTCATGATTTTCGAAACTTTTTACGTTATGGGATTTTTTAAACTTTTTTCAAAGGGAGTTTTGGCCCCAAACTTGGTAAACGTGATCCTTGTATTTTTGTTGGCATGCACAAAACAATTCAGCTAAAAACTCAAAGTGTACAAGATTTTGTGACCATTTTAAAAAAGTGTCTCCATTTCAGACACTTTAATGGCTACTGGCAGCAAACCTATAAAATCTCAAATGCTCTTTAAGGGGGTGTGAGTTCTCGAGGTTTGATGAGGGATAGGGGGCCAATATAAGGGCCAAGTACTAGCACCCATCGCACATCATGTGCGCACAAGTCCCCCGATCGTCGGAACCCTAATGTCGCCGGTCAGGTTCTCCGACGATGGTGTCTCGACGAAGAAAACTACAGAACCAGCACATGCCAGAGCCCAGCATGTGTTGCCGTAACACTCGGTCTGGTCCGATCTTAGACTGGGAATGAACTCCGAATGCTTAGACTGGGAATGAACTCCGTATGCCTAAGTCAACCCACGAAACGAGCGTGCGGGTGCTTAGCCCGTCAGAGGGGCAGGATACGCAAGCCAGGGATTGGCCGGGTCCCCCTCTGCGTGCTATCGATCTTGCTGCCGCAACCCTCGATCTAGTCTGATCTTAGACTGGGAATGAACTCCGTATGCCTAAGCCAACTGACGAAACGAGCAGGTAGGGGGGCAAGCACTACGTCGGCCAGAGAGGCGGGATGCACAAGCCTTGGATCGGTAGGGTGGTAGGTTGGTTTAGGCACATCATCATATTTCTGCCATGCCAATGCCATTTTTTTGGCTTGTAAATTCATACAACGGTCAATTAAGCCTTCGTGTGAAGTTTCATGGCAAGACGACTCGTTTTCTATTTTTCACGATTTTGGAAACTTTTTACGGTTCGAGATTTTTTCAAATTTTTTTAGAAGGAGTTTTGGCCCCAAACTTGGTATACGTGATCCTTGTATTTTTGTTGGCATGCACAAAACAATTCAGCTAAAAATTTGAAGTGTACAAGATTTTGTGGCCATTTGAAAAAAGTGTCCCCATTTCAGATACTTTAATAGCTACTGGCAGCAAACCTGTCAAATCTCAAATGCTCTTTAAGGGGGTGTGAGTTCTGGAGGTTTGATGAGGGATAGGGGGCTAATATAAGGGCCAAGTATCAACACCCATCGTACATCATGTTCGCACACCCCCCGCCCCCCGATCACCGGAACCCCAATACCACCAGTCAGGTTCCCCAGCGACGGTGTCCCGATGAAGAAAAATGTGGCACATGCACATGCTCGAGCCCAGCATGTGCTGTCGCATCCCTCAGTCCGGTCCGATCTTTGACTGGGAATGAACTTCGTATGCTTAGACTGGGAGTGAACTCCGCATGCCTAACTCAACCCACGAAATGAACATGCGGGCGCTCAGCCGGCCAGAGGGGTGGGATACGTAAGTCGAGGATCGATCGGGTCCCCCTCTACGTGCTGCCGATCCTGTTGTCGTAACCTTCAATCCCGTCCGATCATAGACTAGGATTGAACTCCGTAAGCCTAAGCCAATTGACGAAATGAGCGGGCGGGCGGGCGGGCACTACGCCAGCCTGAGAGGCGGGATGCGCAAGCCGTGGATCGATCGGGTGGCAGGTGGGTTTAGGCACATCTTCATATTTCTGCCGTGCCAATGCCATTCTTCTAGCTTGTAAATTCATATAATGGTCCCTTAGCCTTCATGTGATGTTTCATGGCAAGACGACTCATTTTCTATTTTTCACGATTTTTGAAACTTTTTACGATTTCGGATTTTTTAAAATTTTTTCAGAGGGAGTTTTGGCCCCAAACTTGGTAGACGTGATCCTTGTATTTTTGTTGGCATGCACAAAAAAAATTCAGCTAAAAACTCGAAGTGTACAAGATTTTGTGACCATTTGAAAAAAGTGTCCCCATTTCAGAAACTTTAATGGCTACTGGCAGCAAACCTGTAAAATCTCAAATTCTCTTTAAGGGGGTGTGAGTTCTCGAGGTTTGATGAGGGATAGGAGGCCAATATAAGGGCCAAGTGCCAGCACCCATCGCACATCATCTGCGTTACCCCCCGGCCCCCTCGATCGCCAGAACCCCAATGCCCCCGGTCAGGTTATCCGGCGATGGTGCACGACGAAGAAAAATACGGCACCAGCACATGCCTGAGCCCAGCGTGTGCTGTCGCGACCCTCGGTCCAGTCTGATCTGAGACTGGGAATGAACTTCTTATGCTTAGACTGAGAATGAACTCCATATGCCTAAGTCAACCCACGAAACGAACGTGCGGGCGCTCAGCCGGCCAGAGGGGCGGGATACGCAAGTCGAGGTCGGGTCCCCCTCTGCGTGCTGTCGATCCTGCGACCATAACCCTAGGTTCGGTCTGATCATAGACTGTGAATGAACTCTATATGCCTAAGCCAACCGACGAAACAAGCGGGCGGGCGGGCACTACGCTGGCCAGAGAGGCGGGATGCGCAAGCCATGGATCGATCGAGTGGTATGTGGGTTTAGGCACATCTTCATATTTCTGCCATGCCAATGCCATTTTTCTGGCTTGTAAATTCATACAATGGTCTTTTAAGCCTTCATGTGAAGTTTCATGGCAAGACGACTCGTTTTTTATTTTTCACGATTTTCAAAACTTTTTATGGTTTCAAATTTTTAAAATTTTTTCGGAAGGCTTTTTGGCCCCAAACCTGGTAGACATGATCCTTGTATTTTTTTTGGCATGTACAAAAAAATTCAGCTAAAAACTCGAAGTGTACAAGATTTTATGACTATTTGAAAAAAGTGTCCCCATTTCAGACACTTTAATGGCTACTGGCAGCAAACCTGTAAAATCTCAAATGCTCTTTAAGGGGGTGTGAGTTCTCAAGGTTTGATGAGGGATAGGAGGCCAATATAAGGGCCAAGTGCCAGCACCCATCGCACATCATGTGCGCACACCCCCTCCAGGCCCCCCCGATCGTCAGAACCCCAATGTCGCCCATCAGGTTCTCCGGTGGTGGTGTCCCGGCAAAGAAAAATGTGGCACCAGCACATGCCCGAGCCCAACATGTTCTGCTGCAATCCTCGGTCCGGTCCGATCTTAGACTGGGAATGAACTCCGTATGCTTAGACTAGGAATGAACTCCGTATGCCTAAGTCAACCCACGAAACGAGCGTGCGGGCGCTCAGTCGACCAGAAGGGCGGGATGCGCAAGCCGGGGATCGATCCTGCTGCCACAACCCTCGGTCCAATCCGATCTTAGACTGGGAATGAAGTCCGTGTGCCTAAGCCAATCGACGAAACGAGTGAGCAGGAGGGCAGGCACTATGTTGGCTAGAGAGGCGGGATGCACAAGTCGTGGATCGATAAGGTAGCAGGTGGGTTTAGGCACATCTTTATATTTTTACCATGAAAATGCCATTTTTCTGGCTTGTAAATTCATACAATGGTCCTTTAAGCCTTCATGTGAAGTTTCATGGCAAGACGACTCGTTTTCTATTTTTCACAATTTTCAAAACTTTTTACGGTTCGAGATTTTATAAAATTTTTTTAGGAGTTTTGGCCCCAAACTAGGTAAACGTGATCCTTGTATTTTTGTTGGCATGCACAAAAAAATTCAGCTAAAAAATCAAAGTGTACAAGATTTTGTGACCATTTGAAAAAAGTATCCTCATTTTAGACACTTTAATTGCTACTGGCAGCAAACTAGTAAAATCTCAGATGCTGTTTAAGGGGGTGTGAGTTCTCGAGGTTTGATGAGGGATAGGGGGCCAATATATTGGCCAAGTACCAGCACCCATCGCACATCATGTGCGCACACCCCCCAGCCCGCCCGATCGCTGGAACCCTAATGCCATCGGTCAGGTTCTCTGGCGATGGTGTCCCGACGAAGAAAAATGCGGCACCAGCACATGCCTGAGCCCAGCATGTGCTGCAGCAACCCTTGGTCTGGTCTGATCTTAGACTGGGAATGAACTGCATATGCTTTGATTGGGAATGAACTCTGTATGCCTAAGCCAACCCACGAAATGAGCGTGTGGGCGCTCAGTCGGCCAGAGGGCGGGATGCGCAAGCCCGGGATCGATCGGGTCCCCCTCTGCGTGCTGTCGATCTTGCTGCCGTAACCCTCGGTTCGGTTCAATCTTAGACTGGGAATGAACTCCGTATGCCTAAGCCAACCGATGAAACTAACGGGCGAGCGGGCGGGCACTATGTTGGCCAGAGAGGTGGGATGCGCAAGCCGTGGATCGATAGGGTGGTAGGTGGGTTTAGGCACATCTTCATATTTCGGCCATGCCAACGCCATTTTTCTGGCTTGTAAATTCATAGAATGGTCCCTTAAGCCTTCATGTGAAGTTTCATGGCAAGACGACTCGTCTTTTATTTTTCACGATTTTCAAAAATTTTTTACGGTTCGAGATTTTTAAAAATTTTTTCAGACAGAGTTCTAGGCCCAAACTTGGTAGACGTGATCCATGTATTTTTGTAGGCATCCACAAAAAAATTTAGCTAAAAACTCGAAGTGTACAAGATTTTGTGACCATTTGAAAAAAGTGTCCCCATTTCAGACAAATTAATGGCTACTCGCAGCAAACCTGTAAAATGTCAAATGCTCTTTAAGGGGGTGTGAGTTCCCAAGGTTTGGTGAGGGATAGGGGGCCAGTAAAGGGCCAAGTACCAGCACCCATAGCACATCATTTGCGCACACCCCCCGGCTCCCCCAATCACAGGAACCCCAATGCCGTCGGTTAGATTCTCCAACAATGGTGTCTCGATGAAGAAAAATACGGCAATAGCACATGCCTGAGCCCAGTATGTGCTGTCGTAACCCTTGGTCCCGTACGATCTTAGACTGGGAATGAACTCCTTATGCTTAGACTGCGAATGAACTCTGTATACCTAAGTCAACCCACGAAACGAGCGTGCGGGCGCTCAGCCAGCCAGAGGGGCGGGATGCGCAAGTCGAGGATCGGCCGGGTCCTCCTCTGTGTGCTATCGATCCTACTGCCGCAACCCTTGGTCCGATCCAATCTTAGACTGGGAATGAACTCCGTATGCCTAAGCCAACCGATGAAACGAACGGGCGGGCGGGCGGGAACTACGCCGGCCAGAGAGGCGGGATGCGTAAGCCGTGGATCGATAGGGTGGTAGGTGGGTTTAGGCACATCTTCATATTTTTGCCATGCCAATGCCATTTTTCTGGCTTGTAAATTCATACAATGGTCCCTTAAGCCATTATGTGAAGTTTCATGGCAAGACGACTCGTTGTCTATTTTTCACAATTTTCAAAACTTTTTACGGTTCGTGATTTTTTAAAATTTTTTCAGAAAGAATTTTGGCCCCAAACTTCTTAGACGTGATCTTGTATTTTTCTAGGCATGCAAAAAAAAATTCAGCTAAAAACTCGAATTGTACAAGATTTTGTTACCATTTGAAAAAAGTGTCCCCATTTCAGACACTTTAATGGCTACTAGCAGCAAACCTGTAAAATCTCAAATGCTCTTTAAGGGGTGTGAGTTCTCGAGCTTTGATGAGGGATAGGGGACCAATATAAGGGCCAAGTACCAGCACCCATCGCACATCATGTACACACACCCCCTCGGCCCCCCCAATCGCCTGAACGCCAATGTCGTCGGTCAGGTTCTCTGGCAATGGTGTCCCGATGAAAAAAAATGTGGCAACTGCACATGCTCGAGACCAGTATGTGCTGTCGCAACCCTCGATCCGGTTTGATCTTAGACTGGGAATGAACTCCGTATGCCTAAGTCAACCCACGAAACGAGCGTGCAGGCGCTCAGCCGGACAGAGGGGCGGGATGTGCAAGCCTGGGATCGGCCGAATCCCCCTCTGCGTGCTGCCAATCCTGCTGCCACAACCCTTGGTGTGGTTCGATCTTAGATTGGGAATGAACTCCGTATGCCTAAGCCAACTGTCGAAACGATCGGGCGGGTGGGTCGGCACTACGTCAGCCAGAGAGGCAGGATGCGCAAGCCGTGGATCGATAGGGTGGTAGGTGGGTTGAGGCACATCTTCATATTTCTGCCATGCGAATGCCATTGTTCTGGCTTGTAAATTCATACAATGGTCCCTTAAGCCTTCATTTGAACTTTCATGCCAAGACGACTCGTTTTCTATTTTTAGCGATTTTTGAAACTTTTTACGGTTCAGGATTTTTTAAAATCTTTTCAGAATGAGTTTTGGCCACAAACCTGGTAGACGTGATCTTTGTATTTTTGTCGGCATGCACAAAAAAATTCAGCTAAAAACTCGAAGTGTACAAGATTTTGTAACCATTTGAAAAAAGTGTCCCTATTTCAGGCACTTTAATGGCTACTGGCAGCAAACCTGTAAAATCTCAAATGCTCTTTACGGGGGTGTGAGTTCATGAGGTTTGATGAGGGATACGGGGCCAATATAAGGGCCAAGTACCAGTACCCATCGCACATCATGTGTGCACACCCCCCCGACACCCCTCGATCGTCGGAACCCCAATGCCATCGATCAGGTTCTCTGGCGATGGTGTCTCGATGAAGAAAAATGTGGCACCAGCACATGCTCGAGCCCAGCATATGCTGTCACAACCCTCGGTCCAGTCTGATCTTAGACTGGGAAGGAAATCCGTATGCTTAGACTGGGAATCACCTTTGTATCCCTAAGTCAATAGATGAAACGAGCGTACGGGCGCTCTGTCGGCCAGAGGGGTGGGATGCGCAAGTCGAGGATCGGTTGGGTCGCCCTCTACGTGCTGCCGATCCTGCTGCCGTAAACATCGATCCGGTTCGATCTTAAACGGGGAATGAACTCCGTATGCCTAAGCCAACCGATGAAACGAGCGGGTACTACGCCGGCCAGAGAGGCGGGATGCGTAAACCATGGATCGATACGGTGGTAGGTGGGTTTAGGCACATCTTCATATTTCTACCATGCCAATGCCATTTTTTTGGCCTGTAAATTCATACAATGGTCCCTTAAGCCTTCATGTGAAGTTCGATGGCAAGACGACTCGTTTTCTATTTTTCATGATTTTTGAAACTTTTTACGGGTCAAGATTTTTTAAAATTCTTTCAGAAGGAGTATTGGCCCCAAACTTGGTAGACATGATCCTTGTATTTTTGTTGGCATGCACAAAAAAATTCAGCTAAAAACTCGAAGTGTACAAGATTTTGTGACAATTTGAAAAAAGTGTCCCCATTTCAGACACTGTAATGGCTACTTGTAGCAAACCTATAAAATCTCAAATGCTCTTTCAGGGGGTGTGAGTTCTCGAGGTTTGATGAGGGATAGGGGGCCAATATAAGGGTCAAGTACCTGTACCATCCCACATCATATGCGTACACCCCTCCGACCCCCCCGATTGCCGGAACCCCAATGCTGCAGGTCAGGTTCTCCGACGTTGGTGTCTCGGTGAAGAAAAATGTGGCACCAGCACATGCCCGAGCCCAGCACGTGCTACCGCAACCCTCAGTCCAGTCCAATCTTAGACTGGGAATGAACTTCGTATGCTTAGATTGGGAATGAACTCCGTATGCCTAAGTCAACCCACGAAACGAGCGTGCGGGCGCTCAGCCGGCCAGAAGGGCGGGATGCGCAAGCCAGGGATCGGTCGGGTCCGCCTCTACGTGCTGCCAATCTAGCTATCGCAACCCTCTGTTCGGTCTGATCTTAGACTAAGAATGAACTCCGTATGCCTAAGCCAACCGACAAAACGAGCGGGCGGGCAGGCAGGCACTACATCGGCCAGAGAGGCGGGATGCGCAAGCCGTGGATCGATAGGGTGGTAGGTGGGTTTAGGCACATCTTCATATTTCTGCTATGCCAATGCCAATTTTCTGGCTTGTAAATTCACACAGTTGTCCCTTAAGCCTTCATGTGAAGTTTCATGGCAAGACGACTCGTTTTTTATTTTTCACGATTTTTGAAACTTTTTACGGTTCAAGATTTTTTAAAATTTTTTCAGAAGGAGTTTTGGCCCAAAACTTTTAGACGTGATCCTTCTATTTTTGTTGGCATGCATAAAAAAATTCAGCTAAAAACTCAAAGTGTACAAGATTTTGTGACCATTTGAAAAAAAAATCCCCATTCCAGACACTTTAATGGCTACTGGCAGCAAACCTGTAAAATCTCAAACGCTCTTTAAGGGGGTGTGAGTTCTCGAGGTTTGATGAGGGGTAGGGGGCCAATATAAGGGCCAAGTACCAGCACCCATCGCACATCATGTGCGCACACCCCCCGGCTCCCCCGATCATCGGAACCCCAATGCCACCGATCACGTTCTCCGACGATGGTGTCTCGACGAAGAAAAATGTGACACCAGCACATGCCCCAACCCAGCATGTGCTGCCGTAACCCTCGGTCCGATCCGGTCTTAGACTAGGAATGAACTCTGTATGCTTAGACTGGGAATGAACTCCATATGCCTAAGTCAACCCACGAAACGAGCGTGCGGGTGCTCAACCGGCCATAGGGGCGGGATGCGTAAGCCTGAGATCGGCCGGGTCCCCCTCTGCGTGCTATCGATCCTGCTGCTGCAACCCTCGGTCCGGTCTGATCTTAGACTGGGAATGAACTCCGTATGCCTAAGCCAACCGATGAAACGAGTGGGCGGGCGGGCGGGCACTACGTCGGCCAGAGAGACGAGATGCGCAACCCGTGGATCGATAGGGTGGTAGGTGGGTTTAGGCACATCTTCATATTTCTGCCATGCCCATGCCATTATTTTGGCTTGTAAATTTATACAATGGTCCTTTAAGCCTTCATGTGAAGTTTCATGGCAAGAGGACTCGTTTTCTATTTTTCATGATTTTTAAAACTTTTTAAGGTTCAGAATTTTTTAAAATTTTTTCAGAAAGATTTTTGGCCCCAAACTTGGTAGACGTGGTCCTTGTATTTTTCTAGGCATGCACAAAAAAATTCAGCTAAAAACTCGAAGTGTACAAGATTTTGTGACCATTTAAAAAAAGTGTCCCAATTTTAAACACTTTAATGGGTACTACAGCAAACCAGTAAAATCTCAAATGCTCTTTAAGGCGTGTGAGTTCTTGAGGTTTGAAGAGGGATAAGGGGCCAATATAAGGGCCAAGTACCAGCACCCATCGCACGTCATGTGCGCACACCCCCACGGCCCCCACAATCGCCGGAACGCCAATGTCGTCGGTCAGGTTCTCCGGCAATGGTGTCCCGACGAAAAAAAATGCAGCACCAGCACATGCCCGAGCCCAGTATGTGCTGCCGCAACCCTCGGTCCGGTCCGATCTTAGAGTGGGAATGAACTTCATATGCCTAGACTGGGAATTAACTCCGTATGCCTAAGTCAACCCATGAAACGAGCATACAGGCGCTTAGTCGGCCAGAGGGGCGGGATGCGCAACCTGGGGATCGACCGGGTCCCCCTTTGCGTGCTACCAATCCTGCTACCACAACCCTCGTTCTGGTTCGATCTTAGACTAGGAATGAACTTCGTATGCATAAACCAATCGACAAAATGAGAGGGCGGGAGGGCCGGCGCTACGTCGGCCAGAGAAACGGGATGCGCAAGCCGTGGATCGATAGGGTGGTAGGTGGGTTTAGGTACATCTTCATATTTTTGCCATGCCAGTACCATTTTTTTGGCTTGCAGATTCATACAATGGTCCCTTAAGCCTTCATGTGAAGTTTCTTGGCAAGACGACTCGTTTTCTATTTTTCAAGATTTTCAAAACTTTTTACGATTCGGGATTTTTTAAAATTTTTTTAGAAGGTGTTTTGGCCCTAAACTTGGTAGACGTGATCCTTGTATTTTTTTTTGCATGCATAAAAAAATTCAGCTAAAAACTCGAAGTGTACAAGATTTTGTGACCATTTGAAAAAAGTGTCCCCATTTCAGACACTTTAATGGCTACTGGCAGCAAACCTGTAAAATCTCAAATGCTCTTTAAGGGGGTGTGAGTTCTCGAGGTTTGATGAGGGATAAGGGGCCAATATAAGGGCCAAGAACCAGCACCCATCGCACATCATGTGCGCACACCCCCTGGCTCCCCCGATCGTCGGAACCCCAATGCCGTCGATTAGGTTTTTTGACGATGGTGTCCCGGTGAAGAAAAATGTGGCACCAGCACATGCCCGAGCCCAGCATGTGCTGCCACAACCCTCGGCCCGGTCCGATCTTAGGCTGGGAATGAACTTCGTATGCTTAGACTAGGAATGAACTTCGTATGCCTAACTCAACCAACGAAACGAGCGTGCGGGCACTCAGCCGGCCAAAGGGGCGGGATGCGCAAGTCGGGGATCAATCGGGTCCCTTTCTGAGTGCTGCCGATCCTGTTGCCGCAACGCTCGGTCTGATTTGATCTTAGACTGGGAGTGAACTCCGTATGCCTAACCGAACCGATGAAACGAGCGGGCGGGTGGGCGGGCACTACGCCGGCCAAAGAGAAAGAATGCGCAAGCCGTGGATTGATAGGGTGGTAGGTGGGTTTAGGCACATCTTCATATTTTTGCCATGCCAATGCCATTTTTCTGGCTTGTAAATTCATACAATGGTCCCTTAAGCCTTCATGTGAAGTTTCACGGCAAGATGACTCGTTTTCTATTTTTCACGATTTTTGAAACTTTTTACGGTTCGATATTTTTTAAAATTCTTTCAGAAGGAGTTTTGGCCAAATACTTGGTAGACGTGATCCTTGTATTTTTATTGGCATGCATAAAAAAATTCAGCCAAAAACTCAAAGTGTACAAGATTTTGTGACCATTTGAAAAAAGTGTCCCCATTTCATACACTTTAATGGCTACTGTCAGCAAACCTGTAAAATCTCAAATGCTCTTTAAGGGGGTGTGAGTTCTCGAGGTTTGATGAGGGATAGGGGGCCAATATAAGGGCCAAGTACCAGCACCCATCGTACATCATGTGCACACACCCCCCGGCACCCCCCGATCGTCGGAACCCCAATGTCGTCGATCAGGTTCTCCGACGATGGTGTCCCGGTGAAGAAAAATGCGGCACCAGCACATGCACGAGCACAGCATGTGCTACCGCAACCCTTGATCTGGTCTGATCTTAGACTGGGAATGAAATTCGTATGCTTAGACTGGGAATGAACTCCGTATGCCTAGGTCAACCCACGAAACGAATGTGCGGGTGCTCAGCTGGCCAGAGGGGCCGAATGCGCAAGTTGGGGATTGGCTGGGTCCCCCTCTGCGTGCTGCCGATCCTGCTATCGTAACCCTCAGTTCGGTCTGATCTTAGACTGGGAATGAATTCCGTATGGCTAAGCCAATCGACAAAATGAGCGGGCGGGCGAGCACTGCGTCGGCCAGAGAGGCGAGATGTGCAAGCCGTGGATCGATAGGGTGGTAGGTGGGTTTAGGCACATCTTCATATTTCTACCATTCCAATGCCATTTTTCTGGCTTGTAAATTCATACAAAGGTCCCTTAAGCCTTCATGTGAAGTTTCATGGCAAGACGACTCATTTTATATTTTTCACGATTTTTGAAACTTTTTACGGTTCGGGATTTTTTTAAATTTTTTCAGAAGGAGTTTTAGCCCCAAACATGGTAGACATGATCCTTGTATATTTTTTTGGCATGCACAAAAAAATTCAGCTAAAAACTCGAAGTGTACAAGATTTTGTGACGATTCGAGAAAAGTGTCCCCATTTCAGACACTTTAATGGCTACTGACAGCAAACCTGTAAAATCTCAAATGCTCTTTAAGGGGGTGTGAGTTCTCGAGGTTTGATGAGGGATAGGGGGCCAATATAAGGGCCAAGTACCAGCACCCATCGTACATCATGTCCGCACACCCCCCCGGACCCCTCCGATCGCTGAAACCCCAATGCCGCCTGTCAAGTTCTCTGGCGATGGTGTCCGATAAAGAAAAATGTGGCACCAGCACATGCCCGAGCCCAGTATGTGCTACTGCAACCCTCAGTCTGGTCTGATCTTAGACTGGGAATGAACTCTGTATGCTTAGACTGGGAATGAACTCTGTATGCCGAACTTTACCCACGAAACGAGTGTGCGAGTGCTCAGCCAGCCAGAGGGGTGGGATGCGCAAGTAGGGGATCGGTCGGGTCCCCCTCTGCTTGCTACCAATCCTGCTACTGCGACCCTCAGTTCGGTTCAATCTTAGACTTGGAATGAACTCCGTATGCCTAAGCCAACCGATGAAACGAGCGGGCGGGTGGGCACTACGCTGGCTAGAGTGGCGGGATGGGCAACCCGTGGATCGATAGGGTGGTAGGTGGGTTTAGGCACATCTTCATATTTCTGCCGTGCCAATGCCATTTTTCTGGCTTGTAAGTTCATACAATGGTCCTTTAAGCCTTCATGTGAAGTTTCATGGCAAGACGACTCGTTTTCTATTTTTCATGATTTTCAAAACTTTTTATGGTTCGGGATTTTTTAAAATTTTTTTCAAAAAGAGTTTTGGCTCCAAACTTGGTAGACGTGATCCTTGTATTTTTGTTGGCATGCACAAAAAAATCCAGCTAAAAACTCGAAGTGTACAAGATTTTGTGACCATTTGAAAAAAGTGTCCCCATTTCAGACACTTTAATGGCTACTGCCAGCAAACCTGTAAAATCTCAAATGCTCTTTAAGGGGGTGTGAGTTCTCGAGGTTTGATGAGGGATAGGGGGCCAATATAAGGGCCAATATAAGGGCCACGTACCAGCACCCATCGCACATCATTGCTTACACCCCCTGGCACCCTCGATCATCGGAACCCTAATGCCGCTGGTCAGGTTCTCCGACGATGGTGTCCCGGTGAAGAAAAATACGGCACCAGCACATGCTCGAGCCCAGCATGTGCTGCCGTAACCCTTGGTCTGATCCGATATTAGACTGGGAATGAATTTCGTATGCTTAGATTGGGAATGAACCGGTTCAAGGCTGGCTGGAACGAGTCGTTGGGTCGGGTTCGGGTCAACGCGTGGATCCTTCTTTGGTTAAAACGGCATCGTTTTGGGTTTTATTGAAACGACGTCCTTTTGGCTATTGATAATTTATATAAAAGTCAAAAAAAATATTTTCGTCATTTTTTTTAATCTTTAAAAAAAAAATAGCTTTCTCTCTTTTTTTTTTCGTTTCCTTTTTTTTCTCTCTGGCCAACATAGTTGGTCGGTCGATCCTCCGTCGTTGCTGTCGCCAGTCGTCGGTCGGCGGTCGCCGTTGACGGTGGTCAGAAAATTCTCCGAAAACACCAAAATGTTCCCCTCGACCTCCTGAGTCTGGATCTGAGGTCCCTTTCACAAAAAATGACCTTGATTCGCGTAGATCAAGTTTTGAAGTTTTTAGTTTTTCTTCCCTTTTTTTTTTTTTTGGTGAAACTAACGCTTTCTTGGCTTTTGCAGATGGCTCGGTGCTGAGGTTCCTCACCGTAGGCGAGGACTGTGTATTTTTTTTATTTTTGTTTCTGTTTTAGTTTTTTTTTTGTTTTGGTTTTTTTTTTTGCGTCGAAAATAGGGTCTGTCGAGGGTGTTGAAGGGGAAGAATGGTTTTTTTTTTCGAGAGCTCAGATCCCTGGATTTTTGAAAATGCCTAGGGATTTTAAAAGGTTTCTACTTAGGGGGATCTGGGGCTGTAGGGTTGTTAGTTGGTGGTTATAGGGTGGCTGGTCAGGTAGTTGGTAAGGTAATTGGTCGGAGAGTTGCTTGGGTAATTGGTCGGGGAGTTGGTTGGGTAATTGGTCGGGGCAGTTCGACGTCGTACCAACCCTTTGACTTATGTCTTATTTTCGTTTTGTTTTTTCGTTTGTTGTTTTTTTTTTGTTTGTTTTGTTAAATATTATTATTATTTAAAATAAAATAAAATAGTAGACCCAGACAAAACTGGTGTCTACACCGTATGCTTAGACAGGGAATGAACTCCGTATGCCTAAGTCAACCCACGAAACGAGCATGCGGGCGTTCAGCTGGCTAGAGGGGCAAGATGCGTAAGCTGGGGATCGGCCGGGTCCCCTTCTGCGTGCTGTCAATCTTACTACCGCAACTCTCGGTCCAATCCGATCTTAGACTGGGAATGAACTCCGTATGCCTAAGCCAAAAGACGAAACGAGCGGGCGGGCAGGCGGGCACTACGCCGGTCAGAGAGGCGGGATGCGCAAGCTGTGGATCGATAGGGTGGTAGGTGGGTTTAGGCACATCTTCATATTTCTGCCATGCCAATGCCATTTTTCTGGCTTGTAAATTCGTACAATGGTCCCTTAAGCCTTCATGTGAAGTTTCATGGCAAGACGACTCGTTTTCTATTTTTCATGATTTTTGAAACTTTTTACGGTTCGGGATTTTTTAAAATTTTTTCAGAAGGAGTTTCGGCCCCAAACTTGGTAGACATGATCTTTGTATTTTTTTTGGCATGCACAAAAAAATTCAGCTAAAAAATCGAAGTGTACAAGATTTTGTGACCATTTGAAAAAAGTGTTCCCATTTCAGACAATTTAATGGCTACTCGCAGCAAACCCGTAAAATCTCAATTGCTCTTTAAGGGGGTGTGAGTTCTTGAGGTTTGATGAGGGATAGGTGACCAAGTACCAGCACCCATCGTACATCATGTGTGCGCACCCCCCCGATCGACGGAACCAAAATGTCGTCGGTCAGGTTCTCCGACGATTGTGTCCCGATGAAGAAAAATGCGGCACCAGCAAATGCCTGAGCCCAGCATGTGCTACCACAACCCTCGGTCTGATCCGATCTTAGACTGGGAATGAAATCCGTATGCTTAGACTGGGAATGAACTCCGTATGCCTAAGTCAACCCACGAAATGAGCGTACGGGCGCTCAGCCAGCCAGAGGGGCGGGATGTGCAAGCCGAGGATCGGCCGGGTACCCCACTACGTGCTGTCGATCCTGCTGCCACAACCCTCAGTTCGATCCGATCTTAGACTGAGAATGAACTAAGTATGCCTAAGCCAACCGATGAAACGAGCGGGCGGGCGGGCGGGCGGGCGGGTACTACGCCGGCCAGAGAGGCGGGATGCACAAGCCGTGGATCGATAAGGTGGTAGGTGGGTTTAGGCACATCTTCATATTTCTGCCATGCCAATGCCATTTTTCTGGCTTGTAAATTCATACAATGGTCTTTTAAGCCTTCATGTGAAGTTTCATGGCAAGACGACTCGTTTTCTATTTTTCATGATTTTTGAAGCTTTTTACGGTTCAGGATTTTTTAAAATTTTTTCAGAAGGAGTTTTTGTCCCAAACTTGGTAGACGTGATCCTTGTGTTTTTGTAGGCATGCGCAAAAAGATTCAGCTAAAAACTCGGAGTGTACAAGATCTTGTGACCATTTGAAAAAAGTGTCACCATTTCAGACACTTTAATGGCTACTGGCAGCAAACCTGTAAAATCTCAAATGCTCTTTCAGGGGGTGAGAGTTCTCAAGGTTTGATGAGGGATAGGGGGCCAATATAAGGGCCAAGAACTAGCACCCATCGCACATCATGTGCGCACACCCCCCGGCCCCCCCGATCGTCGGAACCCCAATGCCGCCAGTCAGGTTCTCTGGCGATGGTGTCCCGATGAAGAAAAATGCGACACCAGCACATGCCCAAGCCTAGCATGTGCTGCCACAACCCTCGATCCGATCTGATCTTAGACTGGAAATGAACTCTGTATGCTTAGACTAGGAATGAACTCCGTATGCCAAAGTCAACTCATGAAACGAGCGTACGGGCGCTCAGTCGGCCAGAGGGGCAGGATATGCAAGCCGGGGATCGGTTGGGTCCCCCTCTGTGTGCTATCGATCCTGCTACCGTAACCCTTGGTCCAATCCAATCTTAGACTGGGAATGAACTCCGTATGCCTAAGCCAACCGACGAAACGAGCGGGCTGGCGGGTGGGCACTATGCCGACCGAGAGGCGGGATGCACAAGCTGTGGATCGATAGGGTGGTAGGTGGGTTTAGGCACATCTTCATATTTCTACCATGCCAATGCCATTTTTCGGGCTTGTAAATTCATACAACGGTCCTTTAAGCCTTCATGTGAAGATTCATGGTAAGATGACTCGTTTTCTATTTTTCATGATTTTCAAAACTTTTTATGGTTCGAGATTTTTTAAAATTTTTTCAGAAGGATTTTTGGCCCCAAACCTGATAGACATGATCCTTGTATTTTTTTTGGCATGCACAAAAAAATTCAGCTAAAAACTCGAAGTGTACAAGATTTTGTGACCATTTGAAAAAAGTGTCCCCATTTCAGACATTTTAATGGCTATTGGCAGCAAACCTGTAAAATCTCAAATGCTCTTTAAGGGGGTGTGAGTTCTCGAGGTTTGATGAGGGATAGAGGGCCAATATAAGGGCCAATATAAGGGCCACGTACCAGCACCCATCACACATCATTGCTTACACCCCCTGGCACCCTCGATCATCGAAACCCTAATGCCGCTGGTCAGGTTCTCCGATGATGGTGTCCCGGTGAAGAAAAATATGACACCAGCACATGCTCGAGTCCAGCATGTGCTGCCATAACCCTCAGTCTGATCCGATATTAAACTGGGAATGAACTTCGTATGCTTAGACTGGGAATGAACTCTGTTTGCCTAAGTCAACCCACGAAACGAGCGTGTGGGTGCTCAGTGGGCCAGAGGGGTGGAATGCGCAAGCCAAAGATCGGTCGGGTCCCCCTCTGCATGCTACCGATCCTGTTGTCGCAACCCTCGGTCTGGTCTGATCTTAGACTGGGAATGAACTCCGTATGCCTAAGCCAACTGATGAAGCGAGCGAGCGGGCGGGCGGACACTATGCCAGCCAGAAAGGCAGGATGCGCATCTTCATATTTCTGCCATGCCAATGCCATTTTTCTGGCTTTTAAATTCATACAATGGTTCCTTAAGCCTTCATGTGAAGTTTCATGGCAAGACGACTCGTTTTTTATTTTTCACGATTTTTGAAATTTTTTACGGTTCGAGATTTTTTAAAATTTTTTCAGAAAGATTTTGGCCCCAAATTTGGTAGACGTGATCCTTGTATTTTTGTTGGGACGCATAAAACAATTCAGCTAAAAACTTGAAGTGTACAAGATTCTGTGACCATTTGAAAAAAGTGTCCCCATTTAAGACACTTTAATGGCTACTGGCAGCAAACCTGTAAAATCTCAAATGCTCTTTAAAGGGGTGTGAGTTCTCGAGTTTTGATGAGGGATAGGGGGCCAATATAAGGGCCAAGTACCAGCACCCATTGCACATCATGTGCGCACACCGCCCCCGGCACCCCCCGATCGCCGGAACCCCAATGCCGCCAGTCAGGTTCTCCGGCGATGGTGTCCCGATGAAGAAAAATGCGACACCAGCACATGCCCGAGCCCAGAATGTGCTGCCGCAACCCTCGATCGAGTCTGATCTTACATTGGTAATGAACTCCGTATGCTTAGACTGGGAATGAACTCCGTATGCCTAAGTCAACCTACAAAACGAGCGTGCAGGCGCTCAGCCAGCTAGAGGGGCGGGATGCGCAAGCCGAGGATCGGTCAGGTCCCCCTCTGCGTGCCACTGATTCTGCTACCGCAACCCTCGGTCCGGTCCTATCTTAGACTGGGAATGAACTCCGTATGCCTAAGCCAACAGACGAAACGAGCGGGCGGGCGGGCGGGCACTACGCCAGCCAGAGAGGCGGGATGCGCAAGCCGTGGATCGATAGGGTGGTAGGTGGGTTTAGGCACATCTTCATATTTTCTGCGGTGCCAATGCCATTTTTCTAGCTTGTAAATTCATTCAATGGTCCCTTAAGCCTTCATGTAAATTTTCATGGCAAGACGACTCGTTTTCTATTTTTCACGATTTTTGACACTTTTTACGGTTCGAGTTTTTTAAAATTTTTTCAGTAGGAGTTTTGGCCCCAAACATGGTAGACGTGATCCATGCATTTTTTTTGGCATGCACAAAAAAATTCAGCTAAAAACCCGAAGCGTACAAGATTTTGTGACCATTTGAAAAAAGTGTCCCCATTTCAGACACTTTAATGGCTCCTACTAGCAAACCTGAAAAATCTCAAACGCCCTTTAAGGGGGTGTGAGTTCTCGAGGTTTGATGAGGGATAGGGGCCAATATAAGGGCCAAGTACCAGCACCCATTGCACATCATGTGCGCACACCGCCCCCGGCACCCCCCGATCGCCGGAACCCCAATGCCGCCAGTCAGGTTCTCCGGCGATGGTGTCCCGATGAAGAAAAATGCGACACCAGCACATGCCCGAGCCCAGAATGTGCTGCCGCAACCCTCGATCGAGTCTGATCTTACATTGGTAATGAACTCCGTATGCTTAGACTGGGAATGAACTCCGTATGCCTAAGTCAACCTACAAAACGAGCGTGCAGGCGCTCAGCCAGCTAGAGGGGCGGGATGCGCAAGCCGAGGATCGGTCAGGTCCCCCTCTGCGTGCCACTGATTCTGCTACCGCAACCCTCGGTCCGGTCCTATCTTAGACTGGGAATGAACTCCGTATGCCTAAGCCAACAGACGAAACGAGCGGGCGGGCGGGCGGGCACTACGCCAGCCAGAGAGGCGGGATGCGCAAGCCGTGGATCGATAGGGTGGTAGGTGGGTTTAGGCACATCTTCATATTTTCTGCGGTGCCAATGCCATTTTTCTGGCTTGTAAATTCATTCAATGGTCCCTTAAGCCTTCATGTAAATTTTCATGGCAAGACGACTCGTTTTCTATTTTTCACGATTTTCGACACTTTTTACGGTTCGAGTTTTTTAAAATTTTTTGAGTTGGAGTTTTGGCCCCAAACATGGTAGACATGATCCATGCATTTTTTTTGGCATGCACAAAAAAATTCAGCTAAAAACCCGAAGCGTACAAGATTTTGTGACCATTTGAAAAAAGTGTCCCCATTTCAGACACTTTAATGGCTCCTACTAGCAAACCTGAAAAATCTCAAACGCCCTTTAAGGGGGTGTGAGTTCTCGAGGTTTGATGAGGGATAGGGGGCCAATATAAGGGCCAAGTACCAGCACCCATCGCACATCATGTGCGCACACCACCCCTGGCCCCCCCGATCGTCGGAGCCCCAATGTCGCCGGTCAGGTACTCCGTCGATGGTGTCCCGACGAAGAAAAATACGGCACCAGCACATGCCCGAGCCCAGCATGTGCTGCCACAACCCTCGGTCCTGTCTGATCTTAGACTGGGAATGAACTCTGTATGCCTAAGTCAACCCATGAAACGAGCGTGCGGGCGCTCAGCCGACTAGTGGGGCGAGATGCGCAAGTCGGGGATCGGACGGGTCCCCCTCTACGTGCTACCAATCTTGCTGCCACAACCCTCAGTCTGGTCTGATCTTAGACTGGGAATGAACTCCGTATACCTAAGTCAACCCACGAAATGAGCATGCGGGCGCTCAGTCGGCCAGAGGGGCGGGATGCGTAAGTCGAGGATCGGTCAGGTCTTCCTCTGCGTGCTGTCGATCCTGCGGTCGCAACCTTTAGTTCGGTCCGATCTTAGACTAGGAAAGAACTCCGTATGCCTAAGCCAATGGATGAAATGGGCGGGCGGGCACTACGTCGGCCAGAGAGGCAGGACGCGCAAGTCGTGGATCAATAGGGTGGTAGGTGAGTTTAGGCACATCTTCATATTTCTGTCATGCCAATGCCATTTTTCTGGCTTCTAAATTCAGACAATGGTCCCTTAAGCCTTCACGTGAAGTTTCATGGCAACACGACTCGTTTTCTATTTTTCATAATTTTTGAAACTTTTAACGGTTCGGGATTTTTTAAAATTTTTTCAGAAGGAGTTTTGGCCCCAAACTTTGTAGACGTGATCCTTGTATTTTTGTTGGCATGCACAAAAACATTCAGCTAAAAACTCCAAGTGTACAAGATTTTGTGACCATTTGAAAAAAGTGTCCCCATTTCAGAAACTTTAATGGCTACTGGCAGCAAACCTGTAAAATCTCAAATGCTCTTTAAAAGGGTGTGAGTTCTCGAGGTTTGATGAGGGATAGAGGGCCAATATAAGGGCCAAGTACCAGCACCCATCGCACATTATGTGCGCACACCCCCTGGCCCCCCAATCGTCGGAACCCCAATGCAGCCGGTCAGGTTCTCCGACGATGGTGTCCCAGCGAAGAAAAATACGGCACCACCACATGCCCGAGCCCAGCATGTGCTACCGTAACCCTCGAGCCGATCCAATCTTAGACTGGGAATGAACTCCGTATGCTTAGACTGGGAATGAACTCCGTATGCCTAAGTCAACCCACGAAATGAGCGTACAGGTGCTCAGCTGGCCAGAGGGGCGGGATGCGCAAGCCGGGGATCGGCTGGGTCCCCCTCTATGTGCTGTCGATCCCACTACCATAACCCTCAGTCTAGTCTGATCTTAGACTAGGAATGAACCTGTATGCCTAAGCCAACCGACGAAACGAACGGGCGGGCGGGCACTACGTCGGCTAGAGAGACGGGATGCGCAAGCCGTGGATCGATAGGGTGGTAGGTGGGTTTAGGCACATCTTCATATTTTTGGCATGCCAATGCCATTTTTCTAGCTTGTAAATTCACACAATGGTCCCCTAAGCCTTCATGTGAAGTTTCATGCCAAGATGACTCGTTTTCTATTTTTCACGATTTTCAAAACTTTTTATGGTTCGGGAATTTTTAAAATTTTTTTAGAATTAGTTTTGGCCCCAAACTTGGTAGACGTGATCCTTGTATTTTTGTTGGCATGCACAAAAACATTCAGCTAAAAACTGGAAGTGTTCAAGATTTTGTGACCATTTGAAAAAAGTGTCCCCATTTCAAACACTTTAATGGCTACCGGCAGCAAACCTGTAAAATCTCAAATGCTCTTTAAGGGGGTGTGAGTTCTCGAGGTTTGATGAGGGATAGGGGGCCAATATAAGGGCCAAGTACCAGCACCCACCACACATCATTTACGCACACCCCCCGGCCCCCCCGATCGTCGGAACCCCAATGCCGTAGGTCAGGTTCTCCGGCGATGGTGTCCCGTCGAAGAAAAATACGGTACCAGCACATAACGGAGCCCAGCATGTGCTGCCGCAACCCTCGGTCCGGTCCGATCTTAGACTGGGAATGAACTTCGTATGCTCAGACTGGGAATGAACTCCGTATGCCTAAGTCAACCCACGAAACGAGCGTGCGGGCGCTTAGTCGGCCAAAGGGGTGGGATGCACAAGCCGAGGATCAATCGGATCCCCCTCTGCGTTCTGCCGATCCTGTTGCCACAACCCTCGGTCTGGTTCGATTTTAGACTGGGAATGAACTCCGTATGCCTAAGCCAACCGACAAAACGAACGGACGGGCGGACACTACGCCGGCCAGAGAGGCGGGATGAGCAAGCCGTGGATCGATAGGGTGGTAGGTTGGTTTAGGTAGATCTTCATATTTTTGCCATGCCAATGCCCTTTTTTCTGGCTTGTAAATTCATACAATGGTCCCTTAAGCCTTCTTGTGAAGTTTCATGGCAAGACGACTTGCTTTCTATTTTTCACGATTTTTGAAACTTTTTACAGTTTTGGGTTTTTAAAAATTTTTTTAGAAGAAGTTTTGGCCCCAAACTTGGTAGACGCGATCTTTTTATTTTTTTTGGCGTGCACAAAAACATTCAGCTAAAAACTCGAAGTGTACAAGATTTTGTGACCATTTGAAAATAGTGTCCCCATTTCAGACACTTTAATGGCTACTGGCAGCAAACCTGTAAAATCTCAAATGCTCTTTAAAGGGGTGTGAGTTCTCGAGGTTTGATGACGGATAGGGCCCAATATAAGGGCCAAGTACCAGCACCCATTGCACATCATTTACGCACACCCCCCCGGCCCCCCTGATCGCCGTAACCCTAATGCCACCGGTCAGGTTCTCCAGCGATGGTGTTCCGGTGAAGCAAAATGTGGCACCAGCACATAACGGAGGCCAGCATGTGCTGTCGCAACCCTCGGTCTGGTCCGATCTTAGACTGGGAATGAACTCTGTATGCTTAGACTGGGAATAAACTCCGTATGCCTACGTCGACCCACGAAACGAACGTACGGGTGCTCAGCCGGCCAGAGGGGCGGGATGTGCAAGCGGGGGATCGACCGGGTTCGCCTCTGCATGCTGCCAATCTTGCTACAGCAACCCTCAGTCCGGTCAGATCTTAGACTGGGAATGAAGTCCGTATGCTTAGACTGGGAATGAACTCTGTATGCCTAAGTCAACCTAAGAAACGAGCGTGCGGGCGTTCAACCGGCCAAAAGGGCAAGATGCTCAAGCCGGGGATCGGTCGGGTCCCCCTCTACGTGTTGCCGATCTTGCTACCGCAACCCTCGATCCAATCTGATCTTAGACTGGGAATGAACTCCGTATGCCTAAGCCAACCAATAAAATGAGCGGGCAGGCAGGCAGGCACTACTCCGACCAGAGAGATGGGATGCGCAAGCCGTGGATCGATAGGGTGGTAGGTGGGTTTAGGCACATCTTCATATTTCTGCCATGCCAATGCCATTTTTCTGGCTTGTAAATTCATAAAATGGTCCCTTAAGCCTTCATGTGAAGTTTCGTGGCAAGACGACTCATTTTTTTTTATTTTTCATGATTTTCAAAACTTTTTACGGTTCGAGCTTTTTTAAAATTTTTTCAGAAGGAGTTTTGGCCCCAAACTTGGTAGACGTGATCCTTGTATTTTTGTTGGCATGCATAAAAAAAGTCGGCTAAAAACTTGAAGTGTACAAGATTCTGTGACCATTTGAAAAAAGTGTCCTCATTTCAGAAACTTTACTGGCTATTGGCAGCAAACCTGTAAAATCTCAAATGCTCTTTAAGGGGGTGTGAGTTCTCGAGGTTTGATGAGGGATAGGGGGCCAATATAAGGGCCAAGTACCAGCACCCATCGCACATTATGTGCGCACACCCCCCCGGCCCCCTCAATCATCGGAACCCCAATGCCGTCGGTCAGGTTCTCCGACGATGGTGTCCCAATGAAGAAAAAGATGGCATCAGCACATGCCCGAGCCCAGCATGTGCTGCTGCAACCCTCGGTTCGATCCAATCTTAGACTGAGAATGAACTCCGTATGCCTAAGTCAACCCACGAAACGAGCGTGTGGGCGCTCAGTCAGCCAGAGGGGCGGGTTGCGCAAGTCAGGATCGACCGGGTCCCCCTCTATGTGCTGCCGATCCTGCTGCCACAACGCTCGATCCGATCTGATCTTAGACTGGGAATGAACTCCGTATGCCAAAGCCAACCGACGAAACAAGCGAGCAGGCAGACGGGCGGGCACTACGTCGACCAGAGAGGCGGGATGCGTAAGCCGTGGATCGATAGGGTGGTAGGTGGGTTTAGGCATATCTTTATATTTCTGTCGTGCCAATACCATTTTTCTGGCTTGTAAATTCATACAATGGTCCCTTAAGCCTTCATGTGAAGTTTCATGGCAAGACGACTAGTTTTCTATTTTTCATGATTTTCAAAACTTTTTATGGTTTGGGATTTTTTAAAATTTTTTGAGAAGGAGTTTTCGCCGCAAACTTGGTAGACGTGATCCTTGTATTTTTGTTCGCATGCACAAAAAATTTCAGCTAAAAACTCGAAGTGTACAAGATTTTGTGACCATTTGAAAAAAGTGTCCCTATTTCAGAAACTTTAATTGCTACTGGCAGCAAACCTGTAAAATCTCAAATGCTCTTTCAGGGGGTGTGAGTTCTCAAGGTTTGATGAGGGATAGGGTAGTACCAGTACCCATCGCACATTATGTGCGCACACCCCTCCGGCCCCCCCGATCGTCGGAACCCCAATGTCGCCAATTAGGTTCTCCGACGATGGTGTCCCGACGAAGAAAAATACGGCACCAGCACATGCTCGAGCCCAGCATGTGCTGCCGTAACCCTCGATCTAGTCCAATCTTAGACTGGGAATGAACTTCGTATGCATAGACTGGGAATGAACTCCGTATGCCTAAGTCAACCCACGAAACGAGCGTGCGGGCGCTCAGCCGGCCAGAGGGGTGAGATGCGCAAGCCGGGGATCGATCGGGTCCCCCTCTGTGTGCTGCCAATCCTGTTACCACAACCCTCAGTCTGATCTGATCTTAGACTGGGAATGAACTCCGTATGCCTAAGCCAACCGACGAAACGAGGCGGGCGGTAGGCACTACGGTCGGCCAGAAAGACGGGATGTGCAAGCCATGGATCGATACGGTGGTAGGTGGGTTTTAGGCACATCTTCATATTTTTGCCATACCCATGCCATTTTTCTGGCTTTAAATTCGTACAATGTCCCTTAAGCCTTCATGTAAAGTTTCATGGCCAAGACCGACTCGTTTTTCTATTTTTTCATAATTTGTGTTGAAACTTGTTACGGTTCTGGGATTTTTTAAACATTTTTTTCAGAAGGAGTTTTGGCCCAAAAACTTGGTAAACCGTGATCCTTGTATTTTTTTGGCATGCATAAAAAATATTCAGCTAAAAACTCGGAAGTGTACAAGATTTTGTGACCATTAGAAAAAATTGTCCCCATTTCAGACACTTTAATGGCTACTAGCAGCAAACCTGTAAAATCTCAAATGCTCTTTAAGGGGTGTGAGTTCTCGAGGTTTGATGAGGGATAGGTGGCCAATATAGGGGCCAAGTACCAGCACCCATCAGACATCATGTGCGCACACCCCCCCGACCCCCCCGATCGTCAGAACCTCAATGCCGCCGGTCAGGTTCTCTGACGATGGTGTCCCGACGAAGAAAAATGTGGCACCAGCACATGCCCGAGCCCAGCATGTGCTGCTGCAACCCTCGGTCTGTTCCGATCTTAGACGTGGAATGAACTCCGTATGCTTAGACTAGAAATGAACTCCGTATACATAAGCCAACCCATGAAACGAGCGTGCGGACGCTCAGTCGACCAGAGGGGCAGGATGCGTAAGTCGATGATCAGCTGGGTCCCCCTCTGCGTGCTGCCGATCCTGCTACTGCAACCCTCGGTCCTGTTCGATCTTAGAGTGGGAATGAACTCCGTATGCCTAAGCCAACTGATGAAACGAACGGGCGGGCGAGCGGGCATT